>OU898277.1:73777428-74066249 GCA_918026665.1 Diabrotica balteata
TTCAGAGAAGGCTTTCTATAGAAAACTAAACTCCACTGTAGAAAATGTAAATAAATCCTACCCAAGTCAAGAAGAAATTCATGAGTTTTGGGGAAATCAACTTTCGAGGCCAGCTACTCATAACAACAATGCTGGATGGATTGAAGACACGGCAAACAACTGTCAACACTACAGGAATATTCCTTATGAACCTTTCACCACTGAAGAAGTCTCGAACATCATCAAAGAGCTTCATAACTGGAAATTTCCTGGACCAGACGGAGTTCAAAACTTCTGGCTAAAAAAGTTTTGGAGTATTTATGAGCTCTTAACAGGATTTATTAATAATATTATTTCTGATTCACAGGAAATACCATCCTTTCTTACTCAGGGAACCACTTATCTAATACCGAAGGATCAAAATAACACCCAAGATCCAGCCAAGTACCGCCCAATTACTTGTCTTCCAACTTTGTACAAATTGGTCACATCCTTTGTGGCCCGGCGTATCTACCAACACTGTGCTCTGAACAATATCATAGAGCCTCAACAGAAAGGATGCGCTAAGGGCTCTATGGGCTGCAAAGAACAACTTATTATCGACTCAGTCATTTCTAACCAGGCATACACCAAAAAAAGAAACCTTTTTTCTGCCTTCATTGACTACAAGAAGGCTTTTGACTCAGTGCCGCATGAATGGCAACAAAGTGGAAGACTAAAATCTTCAAATACCTGGTGAAACCAATATCGAAACTGAAGATATCGCTATGAACCGGGGCCTTTTCCAGGGGACTCGTTAAGTCCACTTTGGTTCTGCCTAGCGATGAACCCACTATCTCAGCTGCTGAACTCCACTGACTCAGGATTTAGCATCAAAAATAACAACACTGTTGTGGCAAAGCCTAATCATCTATTGTATATGGATGATTTGAAGTTAATGGCTTTCACTCGAAACCACCTAGATCAGATGCTAAAAACTGTAGAAACTTTCTCAAATGATATCAGTATGCATTTTGGACTAGATAAGTGCCGTATACTAAATAAAGTCAAAGGAAAGGTTTAGCCCAGAGGTTTCGATATGCAAGATTGCCAAAACATCGAGGCAATGGGTGAAAATGATATTTACAAATATCTTGGAGTAAAACAGGCGCGGAAAATTGACCATAAACAAATGAAAACTGAACTAACTTCGGAGTTCGTGCTAAAAGTAAGACAACTAAATCGGTCATATCTTAATAGTAAAAATTTGTTTAAGGCATTAAATACGTACGCCTGTTCTAGGCTGAGCTACTCATTTGGTATTATAAAGTGGTCAAAAACGGATATAGAGGGTCTTCAGCTGAAAGTAAGAACACTTCTCACAAAGGCGCAAAAACATCATCCACGCAGTGCAGTAAAGAGAACAACATTGCCGCGGCATCGAGGAGGAAGAGGACTTATGGATATAGGTGAGTAATTGGATAAACAAATTGCTAATTTAAGAACTTATTTGCAGGTACAGGCCGAGACATCTACTTTACATCGAGCAATTTGCGCAGTAGATGATACAACGCCACTTAAACTGAGGGAACAAGAAATGCGCATAAACCATCTGACTAAGCAAGAAAAAATGCGCACCTGGATGAGTAAACCTCTGCATGGGTGACATCTCAATAAGATCAGCCAAGAATATGTCGACAATACATCGTCGAACTATTGGTTGACATCTGGAAAGATGTTTCCCGAGACTGAGGGTTTCCTACTTGCCATTCAGGATCAACTAATTCCAACTAAAATTTACCTAAAATATATTGTTAAAGATCCTCAAGTCCAAAATGACAAATGCCGATATGGATGCCAAGCCCAAGAAACCATCCAACATCTTACCGGTGGCTGCCAGGCATTTGTCGGTACCGATTATAAAGAACGCCATGACTCAGTATAAAAGATTATCCACCAACAACTAGCTGACAAACTGGGACTTCTCCAAACCGACCAACTTCCTTATTATCAATATATCCCTGACAGAATGCTTGAAAATGACAACTGCAAGCTATACTGGGACCGCACTGTGCTCACAGACCAATCAGTGGCTCATAATAGACCGGATCTCATACTAGTGAATAAAATTACTAGGCAAACAACACTTATTGATGTGGCGATACTTAACACTAACAATTATCGTGTTAAATACAACGAAAAAATAGCCAAGTATAGAGATCTAGAAATACAAATCAAGAGACAATGGAGAATGGAAAGTACCCAGACAGTACCTATTGTACTATCTACTACTGGTGTTATTCCCAAAAACCTCCTAACGGACATAAAACAGCTGGGTCTAAATAAACATCTATATAAGGCCATGCAGAAAGCTGTACTCCTCGCGACGTCCAGATGCGTACGAAAATTTTTGGGAGGTACTCCAACATACCAAGTCACCTAGGGCTCGATAACACAGAAAGAGTCCCACCAGAGCTTAATCCTTTTGATACCGTAGGTATCTGGAATGAGTGAATTTTCTCCTTAGAGGGAGTGTGAGCCGTTTGGCTAAATCTGGATAATAATAATAATATTTCCCATTCTAAGTTAATGGATTCCTTGATGGTAGTGGTGAGTTACAGTATTATACATCCTAGAGGAGCCTTTTTATGTCTGATATATAAATTGTAACTGTTTTATATAAATAATTTGTCTAACTTTGAACTTTTAATTTAAATCTAAATTCTACATACCCTACATAAAATAAACGGCTTTTGACTGACTTATGTCTCTTAGAAATTAAATTCTCTTATAAATTAAATTTACAGTTCAAATAACATTAACATTTCATATACAGTGTTAACTTTCTTACTTAATTAGGGTTAGATTATAATTGCTGACATAATTTAATTTAATTTTGATTTTGATTTTAATCCTTGTTTTGTATTGGTTATTCATTGTGTGTTTCATGTTGTTTTTAGGTTTTAGTTTTTATTAAAACTGTACTATATCTGCTTC
Source organism: Diabrotica balteata (assembly GCA_918026665.1). Taxonomy (NCBI): domain Eukaryota; kingdom Metazoa; phylum Arthropoda; class Insecta; order Coleoptera; family Chrysomelidae; genus Diabrotica; species Diabrotica balteata. Next base: position 73,780,384 of record OU898277.1, read on the forward strand.
AACTCCAACAAATAGTCGAGTTGTGACATCCGTACCATAACCAAATTTTTATGTGTTTTTTGTGGAGTTCAGTGTACAGTCTTTTTTGTGGTTTTCAATAAGACATTGAAACATTTGTAATAGAACTGGCTTTAAAGAAGATGACATCTCTCCTACTTTAAATACTTGATCATAGCTCTGAAGATGGCACATTGGTAACCCTTTTTGTCATTGGAATTAGTAATACTCAATTTAGATTTAGAAGTGGGTTGGATACGAAAGAAGCCTTGTTCAGTATACAAGTACCAAAACGGAGATCTCTTTCTGTAATTCTGACCCCCGGAGGCAGTTTAGTGGTCATTGTGATGTCGTGTATTGTTCGTCTCCAAAGATCTCTGTCTCTGTTCATTTCTTATAACTCATGCATAGACCTTTTGCATATTCCTGTAATTTGATCGATCCAGCTAGCTTTCGTAATCTTCGGCCTTGTTCTTTTCCTTGAATAATAAGTCTTTCCATGTTTTGTGTGTCTACTCTCAAAACATGTCCTAAGTATCTTAATTACTGGAGATGAAATTTGCTGTGTAGCCGTTTGGTGACTTTTGGCTCCTTTAAAATTAAAATATTTGTCCTGCAGTCGGTACAGACAATTTGTAACATTCTTCTCCAACAGAACATTTCAGTGATTTTTTTTTCTTCTTTCCACTTATGGTAAGTTTCCAGATTTACATCTATATGTAAGTAGTGAAAATATTAAACAGCTGATCAACATTTTTAGAGTTCGTGAAATTTGAGAGTCCTTCCATATTTTGGTAATCTTTCCTACAGCGAATTTTGCTACATCACATCATTATTTTATTTCTTAACCAAATATTTGACTTTCGTTTTTAACCAGTTGTATGAGATTAATTAACAATTCGCAAGAAGGAGAGTGTCATCTGTAAAACGTAGGTTGTTTATTTTTCGGTCATTCATTAAAATCCTTTTTTATCCTTCAAGCGTTCTTCTCATAATACACTCCCCATATTTGAAATAATTGTGGAGACACTATAAATCCTTGTCTGATTCCTTATTCTGAATGTAATTCATTTAAGAAATGCCAAGCACCTTTAGTATGTTCGTATAGTTTAGTTATTAGTGAAATTAAGTGTTGTGGTACGCCTATTTCTTTTAGTATCTAAAGTGATCTTGTAAAATGCTCTGCGATAATATATAAAACAAATTGCGATATTAAATTCCCTAGATTTTTTATTTGGCGCGTTTTTGTTGAGCTTATGCCTCCCCCAAAATCCGTGAGGCTGACCGGTTTTCCGCTGTGGGATTCTGAGCTGCTAGCTCTACCCACCTGGGGTATAGTCCCATTTTGTTTCAAGTTCAACATGTTGTGTTTTGAGAGGTAATAATGGCATTAAAACACCACGCTTGATGGACGGGTTGGTGAGTGTTCGCAGTATCACAGCCGGTTGAATTAATATTTGATTTTTGCCTGGGACTTTATGGCACCGCACATGTCAGGAATTGTATTTCTTAGCCACAGGCCACTAATGCCACAGCTGCTGACCTGTGTCATGTCCTTCGTTGATCCGCGGGTACTTATTTGGCGAAGCCTTGTTCATACCTGTCCTGCATATCTATAGGAACTTTCCCTATCAGCCATTGGGACGCGCCGTGTTGGGGTTGAGGACTTCCCCGTCCAGTCTGTCTTGCACAAAGTACAACGTCTCTCCTCTACATAAGTTAAGACCGGCTCAGTCTTAAATTATTATAATTTAAGTCTTCCATTAAATTGTTTATGAGAGTAATAACTAACAGGTTAACGTCGAAGCTCGATAGCTATCAACCGGTAGAGCAGACAGGATTTCGAAAAGGTTACAGTACAGCGGATCACCTTTTTACAGTCAGAACTCTAATAGAGAAAGCCAATGAATATCACTTGAACTTATATATTGGCTTCGTTGATTATGAAAAGGCATTCGACTCCATAGAACTTTGGGCAATAAAGAGAGCTATGAACAACTGTAGGATAGACTTCCGATACAGAATGCTCATACACAATATTTACAAGAAAGCTACAATGAAAATACAAATTAAAGCTATACCAATCAACAGACGAGTTAGCCAGGGAGATGTTATCTCACCAAAGCTATTCACACTTGGACTTAAAAACGTGTTCAAAGACATTAACTGGGTAGATAAGGGAGTAAATGTTAATGGAAGAAAACTGAGTCAGTTAAGATACGGATGACATTGAGTTTCGAAGAACTATAGACCATGATGACGCAACTATTTCAAGCTTCGGAAAAAGTTGGTCTTAAGATGAACTTGGAAAAAACAAAAATAATGTCAAATACACCGAACATTACAGAAATAACGTTGAACGACATAAATTTAAAATCAGTATGCGAATATATCTACTTGGGACAGATAATGAAGATTAACAAAGAAAATCAAACTGCCGAAATTACCAGAAGAATAAGGTTAGCATGGGCAGGATTTGGAAAACTGAGTTGAATCTTAAAAAGCACTAAAGTAGCACAGTATTTGAAAACAAGAATTTACGATCGGTGTATCCTCCCTATACTCACGTATGGTTCACAGATGTGGACACTCACCAAGTCCAATATGGACAAAAAGCATAAAGAGCGATGGAAAGATCAATGCTTGGAGTGAGACTTATAGACAAACAAACAAACAAATGGATTAGAAGCAAAACCAAAGTAAAAGACGCAGGAGAACATACTGCCAAATTAAAATGGAGCTTCGCAGGACACAATGACCGACTGAAGGATAAGAGATAGAACCATGAAATATAACAGTGGAGACCATGGTTAGAATATAGAAACAAAGGAAGACCACAAATGAGATGGGCTTGATGACATTAAGAAGATCGGATTACACAACTGGAAGCAGGTGGCGCAAAATAAAAGACACTGGATTGATTTGGGGAGGCCAAAGTTGGATTACTTAAGGCTAAAGAAGAAGAAGAATTAGAAGATTTTTCTATTATTTGTCTTATGTTCTCGAGTACCTATACCTTTGGTAAATCCAGTTTGCTCTTGGTGTATTTCTCTTTGTAGAAAAGTTTTCAATCTCTCATTAATTATGCATAGCTTATTTTGCTGGCATGTGAGATAAGAGAGATGGTTTTATAGTTGTCGCATTTAGGGAAGCTACCCTTTTTATGTATTGTCATTATTATACTTTTTTTCAGTCGTCAGGCTATTGCTTGGAATGCCATATTTTGTTACAGTAGCTTTGAGTCTTTCTGCTGTTATCATATCTGAACCAGAGATGTAGAGATATAAATCAAAATTCACACTTATTAAGAACTATTGGATAAAATAAATATAAAGAGAGGAGTGAGACAAGGCTGTATACTCTTGGATTTTTCTGTCTACTGTTTTATTCAAAGGAAATATTGTTGAATGCCGTGATGAAGATAACAGAAAGTGTTATTGTGAATGGTATAATCGTGAATAATATTATATATGTAAACGATACCTTAGTGCTAGCTAATTGCAGTAACTACCTTCAAAATCTAATGATTGACTAAAACTTTGAGAAAACCAAATAATATATGATCATTAGCAAACAAAATACATACAAGATGACGGTATAAAATCTGAGATGCCGTACAGGATCTTCTTCTTACGGTGCCTTATCCTTAAGGACGTTGGCCATTACATTTGCCCATTTAATCTTATTTGTAGCAGCCCTAAATAGTTCTATGGAGGTCATGTTCGTCCATTGCCGTAGGTTTTTAAGCCATTAGTTGCGTCTTCTTCCTGGTCCTCTTTTGCTATTGACTTTGCCTTCGATTATAAGTTGGAGCAGTTCATACTTCTGATTTCTTATGATGTGACCAAAATATTGTGTTTTCCGTTCTTTATTATATAAGTATAAGCTCTCTTTCCTTATTCATCCTCCGCAAGACTTCCGCATTTGTTCGTATGGCTCATGTAGGATATTCTAAGCATTTTTACGGTAACACCAGAGCTCGAATGCTTGTTTTTGTTTTCGTTTTCGTTTTTTTTTTTGTTTTTGTTTTCTTTGTATCAATTTTTATTCCAAATTCTCTACAGGCTGTCGTTACTCGGTCCATTAAGCGTTGCAGAGCTTCAGCATTATCTGCCAGTATGACAGTGTCATCAGCATATCGCAGGTTATTTATACATTGCCCGTTTATAATTATACCATCCGAGGTGCCTTCCAAAGCTTTCTGAAATATCTTCTCAGAGTAAACATTCAACAGCAAAGGTGATAGGACACATCCCTGTCTTACTCCCTTCTCGATATTGATTTTTCCAGATGTTTCGCTTTTTATTCTGGAATTTTAGCCTTTTGTTCTTGGTAGAGTTTGAAATGAACCTTAAGTCATTAAACGTCGATATTACATGACCTTAAAAATAACTATTAGTTTTATCATCGTTTCAGCAGGTCAAACAGGATAGAGTGAAAAAACTCGTGTATCTCGGTAGTAATATAATGTGAGGTGGGATCCAATCATAGAAATTAAAAGCGGAATAAAACGAGCCCGAGCTACATTGTAACAATGAGAAACGTATTTTGTAGCAACGATCTTAATATTGACCTTCGCGTTTGTATGACACATCTTTTCAGAACTATTATTTTTTTAACAATGAAATAAACTTGTTCTAATACATTTCAAAAGAATAAAAAGAATTTAAGTCTTTATCTGAATAGTTCTAGTCAACATCTAATCAGTATTATCAATAAATTATATTTTAATCAATTACCTACAGAATGTAAAATAATATAGCGCATTCACCAAATATTCCTGTATTTGATCGAACATAAACGGCATTGTATTTTATGATTGCGATTCGTCGATGATAAAACACGATTTTTCCAGTGAAAAGTGACTGAAATGCTGACTTGAACGCTTCATATTGTCAACGACCATTCAGAGTGCCGGTATTCTCTATATCCAAAGAAAAAGTGCAAATTATTCATACGAGACAAAACTTTTGTTAAGATACATTGAATGGAAAACACTTTCCTTTTTGATGTGCTTCATTATACGTACTTAAAAAGCCTTTAGAATATCATTGCATTCTTTTATAGTCGAACAAGAGGAACACTACATTCAAGATCAAATAATGTGTGGCTGTCATGCAAATGACGGCCGTATTGGTATTATTACAAATTTACAACACAATATAATTCTGTTATCACAAATAATTTATTCTTAAAATAATAACATAATTATTACACTGTCACATTTTTACTATAAAACTTTCTCTTATCATCGAAAGAAAAAAATTTCGAAAAATACAAAACCAAAATGGCAACAATGAAGTGAATGTTTTTTTTTGTGATTTAGATATTGATTGGAATGTAATTTCAAGCTTAAAATTTTTAATGCTCTTGATCTTCGTGAATGCTAACTTTGCTACTCCTATCAGTGTTTTTATTTCATGTAATTGATCAAATAGTAGGATTATTAAAGGCACTCTTGAAGGCAAAAAACGTGTCCAGGACAGCTAATATTCAACCTTATATTCAAACCATAGTGAGATCAACAGTGTTATGCATGTGGAACTTGGAGAATAAATCAGAAAGAAGAAAAAAATTAGAAACTTGACAAGAAAAATCTTAAGAAAAGGTTTTTGGTGGGGAAAAGGGGGATAACGAAGAATGGCGCAGAAGAACAAACCAGGAGGTAATGGAGATATTTAGGAGAACCAAAATAACACAGAAGATTAAGGCAGAGAGAGTTTGATGGCTAAATTTAGATCACTGTATGTTAGTGTTTTTTAATCATGTATCGAAAATAAGGCAAAAGTTGTGACATTATTTAAAGATGATAGTGGTATACGTTATATTGCAAATCATTTGGATATTACCAAAAGTACCATCTATGATATTTTTACGAAGTATCATTACACTAGAGAATACACGAAGACCAGGAACAAGCACGAAAAGGTACAAAAATAAGCGTGATGAACGTTTTTTGAAAGGTTTATGAGCGGGTATTTATTTCAACGGACACGCTGAATTAATTTTCATCGAATATGAAACTCTTATAGCAGACAGATACAGATACAGTGTCTGGAGGACAACGTTGGCCTCCTACTACGCGAATTGTCATGGACTATCTAAATAATGTCCGAATTCGCGTTTTGGATTGGCCCCCTTGTAGTTCTGACGTGGATCATTCGACTATTTTTTGGAACATTTTAGGAAATAAGATTAAACTGAGGCAACCATTACTCGAAACAATTCAAGAGCTGAAAATAGCATTGAATAAAGAATTGAAACATATACAGCAAGAACAGATTCAGTAGCTTATTGAAAGTATGCCTAGGCGTATTGAAATCCACTGCAAATGTAGGCGAGAAATACTTACTCGATAATAAATCTAAAGAACAGCTAACTGTGGGCAATTAAAATTTAATTTTTTCATTTGTTTAATTTTTCGAACAATGTTAATTTTTTATTCAGTACTTATTACTTTCTTGTGCGTTACTTGCTTTTCTTATAGATAATTACTTTTTTAGTGTTTTAAATAAACGATTTTTTTTATTAATGTTGATTTTCTTCCCATTTAAATTATTTAAAACCTACATAATAAAAAAACATACAAAATGCAAGTATGCGGACTATTTTGACCAGAACCAGGATTGATCTAGCGTTTCGGTGATGAGGTAGCCCAAAGATTTATATTTACTTACCCTCTCTATACGTGTGTTGAGCATTCGTAAAGCCGGGATCTCACGGAGCGTGGAGAGGCGCTCTTCGTCAGTTCACTTTGGCAAAGAGAATTAGAAAATAGATCATAGTGAAAAGAAATGAGAACCCGGTTGGTACCCCACGTTACTAAGAAATTAATAAATATTTATTTTTTGATAAATTTTACTCGACCTACCCCAAAATGTGGTTGGATCATTCCGATAGTGAGCGTTCCCTCGATTATCGTCGATTTAGTTTAGTTTATTATGTTTTAGTGTTTTCTGTAAAAGTTTTGGTAAGTTAAGTAATTTATACAATAATTAAAATTCCAACACAACTAGCTTCCTTAAGCCACCTCATAGTAAAGTTACCACATTGTAACTCTTAGCGTAACTACCCCTAGCCGCGTCAAAAGGGTTCATAGTGTAAGTACACCGCTGTACATCAGGTCCCGACCGTCTTTTGAACCGTGTTCGTTTACTGATAAATGCATGCGTCGACAATAAATAGACATTTTGAACCCTATCTCAGGGATCTTAAACGACAAATATTGAGGGAAAAACGGTATTCTACGTTTCGCTGGTTTCCGTGTTTAGAATTTGTGTTTTTTTACAATTTCTTTTTGTCAAAAGTATGAACAACGCCGCTATAACGTTCTGTGAGATCCCTATAAATAAAATTTGTATTAACTCGACGGTAAAAATTTTATACCTTTTGATCGGAGTGTCGTATCTACAAAACTCAAAATATATTTTAAGCATGCAGCTTTCGTAAGAAATTTTTGTATTTTGTTACAAATGAAGTCGGTATTAATATTGGTGTTAAATAAATAAACGTTGTGTGATTTTTCCAATTTTTATGATTCTCATGAAATCAATAAAATTTATTACTTTCATTGACCGGTCGTAGTATAATTTCCAATATTAGAGCCCAATCTTCAAACTTATAACATAAAATTTCCATTTTAAATTTTTGACAATAAATATGAGACATTTGAGATATGCCTAAAAAACGCAGAATTTAAATTTTTAAAGTACAAATAATCACACGCCATGGAAAAGGTCGCCAATAAAGTAATATTGACTGAAATTTGTAGCTGAAGTTATGTAGTTTTGACAAAACTACTTGTGAAATTAAAAAGAGCAGTTTTAAACGTTTTACATCGTTTGTAATGCGAAAGTTTAAGGGCCGGTTTTCAGTGCTGGCTTTTAATTTTCGTTCACAGAAATATTTACGCTAAATCAGTTTTTCAGTACTAGGTTAGCGCTTAAACCGGTTTAATTTGAACAAGATTTTAACCGATACTCGTTATGATTTCCTTATCAACCGAACTTCGAATTTTGTGGTTACGCATGCGCATGGGTACAGTGTATGCATTATTCTGAGTTTTGCCCATCGAGCAAAAAGACAAAAAAAGGAATGTAAAGGTAGTGGGGACAAAAATATTGTTAGACAGGAAGTGCCATCTTGAGAGGTTACTTTAAACAAGGAAAGACAGTCTCTTGTCTTGTATTAAGAAATCAAATTTAGTTTGGTTATGTTATTGTTTGTCCCAACTGTCACATGAAATTTTATTTATATTGAAGTTTTTTACCAATTATGTCACATTTTAGACTATTAGACTATTATCGTTAATATTTAATTAAAACTTTCTCGTCTGAAAAATATTTTATAGCTATTGTTAATAAGTGTCGGAAAATTTAAATTTAGCGCTTTGAATTTCCGGATATATCCGCCATCAGAGGCCACTTTTTGGTCTTCTTTTCATAACGATCAGATTTGGCTTAGTTCCTTTTGTCTTTTTAACTCAATGGTTTTGCCTAACACGTTAGGTTGTTTTGTTTTTATCGTGCCAATTATTCTATCGCGTTAAACGCAATATAACTATAAGTCTAGGCGCATACACATCGAATTTGGACGGTCGATAAAAATTCGATCGAACTTTTGTCTAAGATGCCTTGCGCGCACACTATACGATATTTATTCGATGACGTTTTTAATCCACAATGGTTTGTTAGGTGGAGTACAGAAAATCACAATGAGCAACACAGAATTACGTAGCAACACGGAGCGACTCCTTCCTTGAGCAGTGTCAAAAAAACGCAACTGATCCTCTGGTCGGTCGATAAAAATCGATGTGTATGCACGAGTTCATTTGGTACTATACGCCTTGGAACGACGGAAACGACCACGGCAGCTGTCCATGCAGTGACATTCATCGATCGCCACACGACATCAATGCCGTGCCGTTTGGCGATCGATGTGTGTGTCCGCTTGCATTTGTTTCTTCGCGCCACCAAAGGAATTTGTTCGATCGAACTTTTATCGACCGTCCAAATTCGATGTGTGTGCGCCTAGCCTTACAGGTATCTTTACATTATTATGTTTTAGATTGGTTTAATTATTAAATTAGTTGATTTTTCATTATGTGTATTTTACATTCTGTATGAAAAGACAAATTAAACGTTCGCGTGCGATGCAAAAAACTTCACTGAAACTGAAGTTTCTTAATGGGTAGAATTGGTGAATGATTACAGAAAAATATTAGAATGTATAGAAACGTTCCGCAAAAATTCTAAAGAACAAATTTAAAAAAAAACTGCATTACGTAACCATGTAAATAATAAAAAATACTCTACAGCTATATCTGGCGGTCCGTCAAAGGCAAATGAAAAGAAACACTGGTTGATATATAGGGCGAAAGAAGAACAGGAGTCAGAGTGTGATTCAGATTTTATTTAAACAGGCAAGTTTTACACGACATTTAAAATTTAGCCATTTGCACATGCGCAGGCACAATTACTACAGCCAACAGAAGCAAAAAAAGTATTTGGCTAACCGAGATTGTGTCAACCTGGTTTAAAGTACTGAAAATCGCTAAAAGGGTTAAAAAATTTGTTAAAATTTAATCTAGGTTAGCTAACCAAAATTTTAACCTCTCCCTGAAAAACTGGGCCTAAATACAGCATATTTCAAATTCCTCACATTTGTTGCCAAAACTCAAAACAAAAATTTCATGGTATAGGTTTTAAATATATGATCTAATAATGAAAATTCCACAGTGACCGGTCAATGAAAGTAGTAAATTTTATTGATCTCATGAGAATCATAAAAAACGGCAAAAATCGCGAAACGTTAATTTATTTGCCCCCTTTATAAAAACTGACTTGCGGCAGAATACAATAATTATGTACGAAAGCTGCACATATTATCTTTAAAGCGCATTTAAATTTTTTTAATTGGGTTGATACAAATTCTATTTAAAACAGATTCGCGCGCGTAACTGGCATTCAAAATTACCGGTCGATTCAAGCGTTGTTTCTAAGACGACGGTTTATTCTATACAAAAAGTGCTAATAAACATTTTTATTCAAAATTATCTCAGCTACATTTTTTATTTCAAGTTTTTTTACGGCGTACAGATTTTGTATAAATCGATTTTTTCCGTCCCCCCCCCTATCATTGATGTATTGTACATGATCCCTTTTTTGTGATGGTCATAAGTTTGCTTGCTTGACGATTGTTGTTTAAAGTTATTTTTTAAAACGTAGGGCTTACATGAGTCCTTTAATATTGTAGTTAGTGTTTTTAAATGTTCGGGATTTGTGTTATCTGGGAATCGTGTGTTGTCTAAAACTTGACCATTGATTGTTATTCTGAGCACAATACTAAGCATCAGTGATAACATCTTTAGGAGGCAGTAATGCAAAATTAACTAAAAAACTGGCAGATTGGCAAATTTACTTTATCTGGCTAGAGCCTTGGAGTGAAAATGTGGCAGCTCAGAAGTAAGATAATAAAGAATCAATTTTTTAAAGAACATAAGAAAATTAATAACTTTCAAAAGAAAACTGAAAGTCCTTTGACAGTTAACAAGGTTATATGATTAGACTAAACAGTGCAAGTCGATGGCTTAAAGGGAAAATTCTACAACTAAAAAGATTTTAATGGCTACAGCCATTTTGTGTTAAATGAAAGTTGCAACAAAAAATAATAATGTCGGTCCACACTAACTTGGCTGCATTTTGAATTGCTATTTCAAAATCAGAAATTATTCGCTTCGGTTTGAAATTTAAATTCAAATCTGTACATATTGTTATGAATGTATTCAAAAGTACTTTTGTACGATTGCTGTGAATTATTTGGTAACAAACAAAATACTAGAGGAACATAAAAACCATTTTTGTAGCCATGTATAGTAAACATCTGACAAAAATAATTTAGAACAGTATTGAAAAGTTCCATCTACATACAAAGAATCTACATTACACAAAAATGTAAAGATTTGTGAAACAACTAAAAATTGCGGAATTAATTTTTCGTAGATAATAAAAAGTTTTCACCTGTATTTGTTTTTCAATTTAAGTTCACTAATACTTGTAGAACTTCCTCCTGTGACTTGGGCAATGATGGTGTGGATTTTCGTCTTGTAGCATAGATATTTCTTCGAACGCAAGAAATGTCTTTCATCGTCAGCGGTAAATTGCTGAATTTTTCATTTCTCAATTCCTTGTGGACAATATTTAAAAGGGTTTTTCACATATATCTACTACACTTTTCTCTTTGTAAATTACTAAAAATTTGCCGGTCTACGTGGATATCTGGAGCATGATTATGCTCCGATGCTTTTTCAAGAATAACATAATTTTCATCACCTTCCTTTGTGTACACTTTTTGTTGACAGCCTTTTTTGATGCATCGCCATCTAACTTTTCCATCTTTGGAGACATGGGCTTTTGAATATTTATATATATCCGGTTTTTTAGGCGTTACGCCCGTCCGGTAGGGATCTATGGAGGAGTATCACCGAGGCGCAAGCCCTTATCTCTTGCCATACTCCTCCACCATAGGCCGATCAGATCCCTGCTGCGTTAGACTTTTTGTTTTCTGTACACCGAGCTGGGGCTCGATCCCACATCCACTGAACCATTCGACAGTGAAGCGAATGAGAGGCAGCCGCACAGCCCGCTGAGCTTTTGAATATTTATATTCATTAATTATTAATAACAGTTCTCCCCTTTGACTAAACATAGTCGTTGGATTCGCCATTTAAATGTTAAACACAAAACTATACCGTAATACTTGCAACTGAAGTGAATAACTGAAAATATTTATATTCTCACTTTCAACTATGATCAAATTTGGAATTTCCGGTCATTAAGACTTAATCCCCAACTTTCTCGGCGATGAGGCAGTAGGTACTTCGGATTAAAGGCCCAAGGTAGTTCGTGGGGCAGTTCGTAGTCGCCCGTCAGTAGTCCCAAATAATATTTATCCCATAAGAAATATAATCATTCTCATAAGTTTTTATTAGGTAATATGTACTTTCTTTACTAGTAATATATTTAACTCCCTATTATAATGGTTTTCTCAGGTCATCACAAATTTGTCCATACATTTCTCTCCAATTAAATTTTTAAAATCTTTACCTACCTTATCTTTCTGTTAAGATAAAATTATTTTTTTATGTTTACATTATTATTTACTAATAATCTTTAGTGGTTAAGCAATCTAAGCTAGTTAAATAGAAATCAACCTATGGCACTCAAAATTATCATCGAAACTATTTAACCAAAATCCGAAAAATGCAGTCCACAGACAGAGGCACGCTTCTTGTCAGATAACTTGATGAGACCGTTGATAACTGCGATATAATACAGGTAAAAGCCCTGGTCACCCGAAAACTGCCAAAATATCAAAAACGAACACAATGCAAAGCCAACTATTGTTGTCTAACAATTGTCTTACTTATCGTCAACATCATCGCTTTGGTTTTCTTTTATTGTTGAATGTTAAGGCTTTTTGGATTTTATGTTTCACTTTTAAGATATAGTTCTGCATGTTTAGCCCATATATTCCAACAAAAATTAATAGTAAAAAATACAAAATATAGTAATATGAATATTACCAAGAAATTTCTACCGATTTTATTGTATTACTGCCTGCATCTTAAATTAGTTTTCAAAACTTTTCCTCTATAAACTTTTTTCAAGTAATATTTTCATTTTATTTGATTTTATCGTTGAAATTATATGTTTTATGTATACAGTATTTGTTATGAATCACCTTAAAAATTTAACCATATATAGTTCGTTACATTACCGTTAAACTCCGCCTGAAGCAGCTGTGGGGTGGAGTAAGTAGTTCCACACCTGTCACTGCCGGTCCCAAGCCCGGATAAAAGTTCAGGATTGTTCAAAGCCTCAACGCCCTACCACTGCATCTCCTGCGGTACGAGGTGCGGCGGTTGGACCTAGAAAAAAACAGCTTCAGAGATACGAATAGCAATGATGATTGCCAAACTCCGTAGCGGAGGGGGCACTTAAAGAAGAAGAAGAATTATCTCTCCACAATGGATGATGACTGTTGCATGAGGTAGCACTGTATCCTTGTTCCAAACGGTATTCTAAACTTCACTAGACATTTCGTGATTTTTCGATGGCATATTGATTATTCTAGAAAATACTTTTTTCGTCATGGGACTAAGTGGGAAAAATCTCATGGAACTATAGTAGCAATATTAATCATAGAGGTGTATTAAGCCTTGTTCATTTCCTTGATAATTTTAACTTATCAGAACAGTAGTAACATTTACTAATCACCGCTCTGCCTGTATCGGATTAACTAAATGTTATTCTTGATGCGGGCATATTCGAATGTATCCATATACGAAGGTTGAAATTACTAATTGTTTGCAAGCCTATTTCTCGTTAGAACTGTGTTCGCTTCGTATCTCACTGGTAATAATCAGATTGGGCTTCATATCTTTTTCTCTATGGATGTATGCTCATTTAACCTAATTTTATATGAACTAATAAGGGTGTATGGACTAATTCAAATAAATGATGAGAAAGCAGTATCCTCCCTTCTTTTCATTTAATGAGTTTTTCCACTAGAGACTTTCATTATCGTTCTTATTTTGTAGTGCGAAATGGATTCAATTTGCTTACAGGAGCCGACTTTGTAAAGAGGTCAACGTTGTGTCTTGTGGTACGTATGTTTGTGTGTAAATAATATTAACAAGATTTGTATCATTGAGTTTGGTTGGTTAGTTTATCATATATAGTTTTTTTTTATTAAACAAATATACCCGCATCAACCACTAAGGGTTATTAGCAGGGGACATACACAAACAGTAAGATACATATTGTTACATAAAAAAAAATATTTTTCACAATCCTCGTATATAGTTTAGAGTCATTTTAAGAAAACTTAATAAAGCCTGTAAATTTGACGTTAGTACACTTTTTAAATTGTCACTAAGGGCACACGCGATGCTTTTCGTTCTGGTACACTGGACACTCAACAATTATAATGTTTCACTGACAACTGAGTGTTGCACTTGGTACACATCGAGCAGCCTCCTGGTTGAAGATATGCTTATGGGTAAGGAAAGTATGCCCTATTCGGAGTCGGTTGATAATGACTTGGTCTTTTCTATTATTTGGTAAGATGAGTTTGGTTCCTACTTGACTTAGACATTCTTTAATTTTGTTGGCAGTATGAATCCCAAGTAGTTTGCCACGCTCTGTACATGTGGGCTTTGATATTAACTTTGTGATCAGTCCAAGGCATTTGATTTATGATAGGAATACTTTGGTCGGTGGTTGCATTGCTTGCCAGAGAGTCCACTTCCTCATTACCACTTATTCCCATATGGGAAGGTACCCAGATGAAGGAAATATCTTTTTGTTGACTCTGTAGATAAGATAATTCTTCTTTGATCATGAGTAGTATGGCGTGAGTTGTATATAGCTGTTTTATTCCAAGTAATGCGCTCATTGAATCGGTGATGATAACAAATTTGCTTTCATTGATAGAACCACATTTTTTATAGCCTTGTGAATTGCCGTAAGTTCTCCGGTATATTTAACAACAATTTGTTGGGATTCGTATGGTAGACTTGACGTTTTCGTAGATGTAGGCTGCAGCATGTCCTTCATCACATTTGAAGCATCAGTGAAGATTTGATGGGTTTGTTGGGATATTTGGATATTATATTTTTATAAGCTTGCTGTATAAGAAAGGATGTGTGGAATGTTTTCGGGAGTTCATTTAGAGACGTGTCGATTTTATGGAGATTATGATCATCCAAGGAGAAACATTTACATGAATAGGCATAGTAAAACTGAACTGTTCTAAATTAAGACCAATATGTTTTATTCGTTCAGAAAATGGTAGTATTTTTAATTGCAATGTTTCTGTAAAGATCGGACGATATATTTGTTCTGCAAAGTAATGTTTGAGTAGGATTACGTTGCTGTTGTTTGCTGAAATTCTGGCAACATAATTTAGTGATAGGAGTTTTCTTTGTTGGCTTAAGGGCAGTTCATTAGCCAGACCTTGTAAGCTACTTACTGGACTAGTTATTGTTGCACCTAAAAACTAGTCTCAAGCACATATTTTGAATGTAGTCAAGTTTTTTTAGAGGTGTTTTGTTAGCAGTATCGTAGCATAAACAGCCGTAGTCTAGTTTACTTCGTATTAATGATCTATATAGAGTAAGTGAGGTTGTTGTATCTGCCCCCCAAGAGGTATTTGACAGCAATTTTTAGTAGATTAATTCTGGATGGCAAGAATGTTGCAGATTGGTGAAGTGGGTTTCCCAGTTTAAGTATACGTTCAAAAGAAAGTCCTAAGAAATTTATTTCTTCTGCTTGTTTCAGGACAACTCCATTTAGTGTTAATTAAACATTAGGATAATTTTATCTTTTGATAAAAATTTAATAACATGTCATTTTCACTAGAGAATATAAAACCCGTGTTTTGCGACCACCTTTCAATTGTGTGTAAGGTAGTTTGCAGTATATGTGTTTCCCAGAGTTACATTGTTTGTTCTTAGATAAATGACTAAGTCATCTGCATATAAGCTAGTAAATACAGGTAGTTTTATTTGATGTATAATACTATTTATTGCAACTAGAAAGAGATTAGGACTTAGAGTAGATCCTTGTGGAGTGCCGTTTTGGAAGTACTCGTCTGGAAGATGTAAATCCATTGTTCTAACTCGAAAAGTTTCGTGTTTATAGAAATTTTTAATAAAGAACAACATGTGCCCTTGAACATCCCATTCTTAAAGTGTTTTCAGTATATCATGTCTCCATGTTGTGTCAAACGCTTTTCTTATGTCAAAAAATACGGCAATAAGTTTTTGGTTGTGCAGAAAGGATTCATTTATACTTGATTCAAGTGTTATTAGATTGTCTGTTGTGGATCTACCCGTACGAAATCCACTTTGTCTGATACTTATCAGGTTATTGTTTTCGAGGTACCATTAAGACGATAATTTAAGGATTTTTTCTAGAATTATTGCAGGTACAACACGTAAGTGATATTGGACCATAGGAATTTGGATCGTCTTTTGGTTTATTATATTTAAGGACTGGAATTATAGTTGCTTGCGACCATAGATCAGGAAAGTCATGGTGAATAAAAATATTATTAAAAATATTAACTAATATTAGCTTTGCATTCAGAGGAAGATTTCGTAAGAAAAGAGGATGGATATCATCAGGACCTGGACTAGAATTTTTTAGCACTTAAACAAAATTCTAATTCTTGAAGACTTACTGGTTTGTTTATTAGATTGCCGCTTTCTGTGATTTGTATATTTGAAGACTCCGTTAGTTTTTTGTGCTCTAAAAAGGATAGGATTTCTGGAATATCTTCTTTGTTTGAATGCGTTTGGTTATTGTATAATAGAGTAGATTTATTGAAGAAACGTACTTTTTCCAACTTTCTCGTTTTTGCTTTTTTGATTAATTGTCTGCTTGAGCTCTGAGATTTTTAAAAAGTTTTCGATAGTTTTTATGTTTCTTGTAAACGTTAAAAGCGTGTTTAGACAAAGTGAGTGCTTGTGCAATTTCGTTATTCCACCAAGGAACTTGCTGCCTTTGACTCGATTTTGTTTTTTCCACTGCGATTGTTGCTGCAGAAATAATAATGTTAATAAATATTTAAGATTTTGGTTTGCGTTATTGGTTAAATTAGATTTTTTTGTTTGTTCTTCAATCAGTGTTCGATATAAATTCCAATCAGCTGACTTTATTTTCCATGTCTGGTGAATTGGAAAAGTTGATTTATCATTAGTGTTTGTGGTTATTGTGATAGGGAAATGATCACTATCATATAAATACTTCAATGTGTCCCAGTACAATAAAGGAGCTAGCGACGGACTGCATAAAGAGAGATCTATGGCAGAAAATTTACCATTGTATGAATTAAACCTAGTAGATTTGCCAGTGTTTAGTAAAACTAAATTTAAATTATCAATGAGATTATTCAGGAGATTACATTTGTCGGTTTCGCTACTTCCCCAAGTACAGTTGTGACAGTTAAAATCGCCTAATATTATTTTTGGGTGTGGAATTTGGTTTAAAACATTGCTTAGTTCAGTTATGTCTAATAAATCAGTAGGATAAGGTAAGTATACATTGCAAATATTGATTTTCGTTTTGTGGGTGACTGACACTGCAACTATTTCAAGATTTGTTTGCAGTTGTATTTCAGTTGACTCTATATCATTCCTTACAAAAATTGCTGTTCCACCGCTTGAGTGATCTGCAACTCGGTTTCTTAGAAAAGGAACATAATTTTTTAATGTCATATTTTGGTGCTTGAAATGGGTCTCTTCTAGGCATATGACTAAAGGATGATATTCGTGTATAAGAAGCTTAATGGATTCTATATGTGTAAAATAACCGTTGGGGTATATATAGTTTTGTTCACAAGTTTCGCAGGATATACTGTACATTTATGAATAATCTAATGGAAAGATGGGCTTTACATTTCTTGATATTGATCCTATTGTTTGTAGTGGTGCTAATTGAGTGGTTATTTTAAACTTAAGAAAGAATTAATTCGTTTAATTTTGTATGTGGCTCCCTTATTGTATGATATACATAGGTAACATTCGTTCAATTTGATTATTTTGGTGGAATAAAGTAGGTTAAATTTAATACCAGATTTAAGATTTTGCGATTATTCTGAAAGTGATTCTCTTTCTAACTTTTGTGGTCTTTTGTTATAAACTAAACGCCCGATGTTCTTTTATACGTGAAAATGTATTTCGTGTGAACTGTCACAACAGTTTGAAGATCCAAGGAGAAGAAAAATCAAATAATCTTGCTACTTTATCCTTTATTGAAGACGTTTCGTATATGAATATATACATATCATCCACTAATCCAATATTACTTAAACGAGTTTAACTCTAGCAAAAAAATGACATAAAAATATGCAACTCTAAAAAGATGGAAGTGAAGCAAAAACTCAGCAACTATGACATTAACGTTCAGTTTTTTATAAGAAAAACAGCACGAAGTAAATTTTTTATAAAATTTACAGGAAAAAGAAGAATATAAAAAATTGTGTGAACAATCCAATTATTTTCTACCATGGGGGACCAACAGAATCCAAAATAGTGCTATTATGATTTAGTAATAGTTATTAAAATTTTATATTTAACTTCGGGTAGTATAATTTGGCCACGTTGTTTTAAATTAAAGAAAGAAGAATCGTTAAAAGTGAATACACGAAGATAACACTTGAATGGTCTACGAACAAATTAGGAACCAACAGGCTATTGCGTTCAAATGTGTAGCGTTACTTTATCCCGAATCCACAGTAATGTAAGTAGGGACAGAGTGGAACAGAATGGGGCACCAAGGCAAGGTGGGTTTTTCTGTTTTGCAGAAATGCCTGTACATCCGACAGCAGCGTATATCTCAGTCAAGTGGTGGTCAGGTGAAGCGTGACTGATGTTAATTATTTGCAATGTTTTTTAAAAAGACATAAAGATATAAGCCTAAGGAAACCTGAAGCCACATCATATGCACGAGCGCAGGGATTCCATAAAGTTGCTGTTAAGAAGTTCTTTTAATCTGCTTGAATTAGTCATTGACCAATATGAAATTTAACCTCAGCACATCTATAATGTCGACGAAACGGTTTGTGTCGATGGATTGAAAAGCCGCTCTTAGATATTAGCTGCAACTGGAAAACGCCAGATAGGAATTTTAACTTCCGTAGAGAGAGAGGTAAGTTATGACGACGGTTATATGTTTTGGTACTGTGGGAGACTACATGCCCCTGATGTTTATTATTCCACGTAAGCGTATGAAAGCTGGGTGCACATATTGCATTTTGAGGTGAATACCATGACTCTAGGTGGATTAAAAGTGATTTATATCTGTTGTGACTAAAACGTTTTAAGAAATAGTCTAATGCGCCAAAAGATTAGTAAATGCTTTTGTTGTTAAACAGGCATGCTTCTCACGTAAAGAACATAGCAGTAGCTGATTTCTCCCGTGAAAATGATATTGTACTACTATGGTTCCCTTCACATTGTACTTATCGTCTTTAGTCTTTTGACCTGGGTTTCATGAAGCCTTTTAGCACCTATTATAATAACGAAGTAAAGAAATGGCTGCGGTGCCATCATAGGCGTGTAGTGACCCAATTCCCGATTGTAAGTTTATTTGGTCAGGCCTTTATAAGTGCAACTAACATGGCAACTGCCATAAATTCATACAACCCTCTAATCCCCCAACTATCAGCCTTAAACCAATGCAACAATTCGTCAGAAATAGAATGCTACCAGAAATTGAGACATAAATGCAAAAGTAGTATAAACACGAGAAGCAAAAACACTGCTAAAAGTAATAATGAAAGGCCTGGTTCTTTATGAATAACTAACAGCGAGACACTATAATCTTTGTTCGCTATATCTTCGAACGATATCATGCCTGTACCAAAGAAACTCAAGTAACAAGACGTATTACGAAAAGAAGAGGAAACACCGCTATAATTACTGAATTGTCTTACAGAAATGACCTTTTGGAGTCACAACAAAACAAAATAACACGACAAAGAAAAGGAAGGTCAGTAAACCGCCCGTAATTAACTCTAAAAGAAATCGAACTAAGGGGAAAAACAAACAAAAAAAAACAAAGAAAGGAAGAAAAAGAAGAATCTAAGGAGGAGGATGAGGGATGGATAATGTGCCAAAAATGCTATGGTTGGCACACTGCTCCTGTGCTGAAGGAGAAGGCGAGGATGATAAAGCAACACACCTTTGTACTGGGTGTGAAACTTAAGTTTTATTTAAAATAATGTAAAAACTTATTTTCTTAACAATAAAAATAGTTAAAGTCAAATAGTTTAAAATTATTATTAAATAGCGGCATAATAGTTTTATAAATATTTCGTTTACAAGCTTTAATTGTTAAAGATAATAAAGATCTAACTTTTTGTAGTAAATTTAGTATGTTTAGCCACTTTATTCGAGTTATTAAACTCATGAATGAACACAGGAATGGGAATGAGATAAGAAGATCAAAGAAAAAAAAGTGCAGTAACCTGCTTTAAGATCTCGAAAGGAATATCTGGGGACACGGCTTCAAGATTGTCTGTACCGAATTGAAAGGGAAAAAGACACCCTACCCCCTGCCTGAGGAGGAGAAACTCCGTTTAATAAGGGAACTTTTTCCTCAGGTGGAGGATAGGCGTGAAAGGTTTATTGGGTTCGTATATGCGGAACTTTTCAAGATCCGAAAAGTACCTGGCATAGATGGAGTCATGCCGGAGACAGTAAGACTCGCCGCACTAAAATACCCGCAGGTTTTTCTGAGATTGCTAAACAAACTGCTTGAATAACAGCAGTTTTCCAACAATGTTGAAAGAAGCTAAGGTTGTCCTTATACCGAATGGTAAAGGTCAAGAGGAAGAGGTACGATTTTGGTCAATTTGGTCAAAAAGCATGCGCTGAGTGATGGCCAATATGGTTTTATGGCCAAAATGTCCACAATAGATATAAAATAAAAATAAAAAATAAAAATAAAAAATAAAAACGTATATTGCCTTAATAATATATGACATTTCTAAACATATAAATTTTTGCCTTCTTTCTTCTTAACGTTCCGCTCTTGCACCGTCTTCTTCTGATTTATCTCCCTCTCGGCATCCTGGACTTCCCTGGGTGGTTTCCTCGTCTTTTTCTGTAGGTACTATTTATGGCATCGTACCTACTTCCCTACTTGGCTGTTTTCTGGCAACCATCCGGCTTGTCTATGCATCCTCTGGATCCTGTTTTTCTCGAGGATGTCCCTGGTCTAATGGAGTCTTCTTGTAGCCTGGTGGAAAAAGTACCTGGTCCTTTTCTCGGCCACCTCCCTCAGTGGTTTGTACTGGAGCCTTTCTTTGATGGTTGCATTAGTTATTCTTTCTTCCCATGATGTTTCCTTCGATGATTCGGTAACATGATGTTTCGGTGCCTTCCAGTTTCTTCCAGTGGGTCTCCGCTATTGAACTCCATACTGGGACTGCATACAACATCACCGACCTAACGTAGGCCTGGTACAACTGAATCTTCTTGGCCTTCGATAGGGAACTGGACCTGAAAATATAAGGAAGTATTAGTTTTTTAGCTATACTGGCTTTTAAAGGTCCACCATAGATGTGGTCACAGAAGTAACCACTTTAGTTACGCAGGATACATAGATATGGGTGACTTTGATCCTGCTCGATGTCAAGAATGGCTTTAATACGGCAAATACCTGGTCATCGTAATTGACAGATACTTCACTGATAGATCTATAAGAGAAAAAGATACCAGAATCGGTTTGTCGGAGGGTGTTTCACATGCTTCAGAACTAGGTCCCATTCTGTGGAATGACCTGTACGACGGGGTGTTGAGGCTATAGATGCCAAGGAAATGCACTCTTGTAGCTTATGCCGATGATCTCGTACTGGTTGCGAAGGCGAGTCAGATAACGGACATGGCTAATGCGGCTAATACAACCCTCCGTCGCAGTAGGTGGATCAGAGAGAACGTTCTGCAGCTAGCGCCTTAGAAAACTGAGGTGTTTCGCTGTAAAGCTTCGCTTTATAGTGAAGGGTGTGGATGTTGCACCGGTTAAATCAATTAAATATTTGGAAATCTGGTTGTCGGAAGCTCTAAGGTTCAGAGTACACATCCAAAATGCAGTAGAGAAATCGAAACCGAAATCTGGAAGCGTTGATACGGTTTGATGTCAAACATTGGAGGCTCAGGAAGCACCAGAAGAAAGGTGCCAAATGGAGTTTTCCAGTCGTTAGTAACCTACGCTGCCCCTGTGTGGTGTAGTGTACTAAACATCGTTCTTGTTATTTAAAGAGCGAGCGAGGATGTATGCGAGAAGGACGGATTTAAATATACATGAGAATGAGAGAGAAAGAGCGATAGTAGAGTGACAAAAAGAATGGACGAATAATAGTGGACAGGCAAGTTGGACGAAGGAGCTTATTTCCGGTCTGAGGCCGTGGTGGGAATGTGAGTTCAGGAAACAAGACTACTTCCTGATGCAGTTTCTGATCGGACATGGCAGTTTTAACACCTTCACAAATAGAATAGGCCAATCTGCATCGGCAGACTGTACGGTTTGTGCGGTACCGGATGCTCCCGCCCACATTTTTAACTGCCAGAGCTGGTCAAATAAGATGAGAGATTTCGAGAGGCGAATGGGTTTCGGGCTGGATGAAAGAAACATTGTATACATAATGTTGAAAGGAGAAAGAGAATGGAGAGAAGTAGACTGTCTGATTTCTGGGGTGATGAAGAAAAAGGAGCAGGAGTACAGAGGAGGAAATTAAGCCAGGGATCTAAAAATTTATAGTTAATATTATTTATTCGTTTATGGCCTAACGTCTAAACATTTTCTGATTTACGGTAATAGGTATGGTTATATATAAATTTTTAGTTTTTTTATTTTAATTGTTTATTGAGTGGCAAGACCACCTCTCTGGAACGATGATTAAGGCTTTAGCCGGAACACGGTTAATCCGGCACTACCCTGGGGTCTTCTGGCTTAGTATCCCACTCGGCCGAAAGATACCAGGGTGTCTTGTTCCGTGACGTAGAGGTCCAAAAAAGATTTCCCCCACCGTTGCCTGTCAGAATTCAAAGGTTACCTTCCTAGGCTCTTACTGGAATTTGGCAATACGGCAATTAAAAAAAAAAACTCATGAAATAAATTACTTCAAATCAAAGAAAAAAAATATATTTTTAGGGACCCCACTATGTCTTACTCTCCGTAGTAATGTGAGTTTACACAATCAATGAAGTATGCAAGGCTTTATATTCCTCTTTTATTATATTTGCTAACATAACAATTAATAGACTCAAATGGGCAGGACATGTGATACGATAATGTCATTTAAACGCTACATATTTGAACGGAACGATCTTTTGTTTCCTCATTTGTTGGTAGACCATTAAAGAGTTAGCTTTCTACTAAGCTAACCTACTTTCCGTAATCTATAATAAAGATGATACCTTAAAAATTAGAGCTGGATTGTGAATTTCAGGTCCTACGCGGCTATAAAAGTATGTTGAAACATTTTATTGAAAATTTTATTGTTCGAAAAGCAGGATCGCCATATGATATCGCCCCTTTAGTCGGCATTAGGGATAAGTTTATCATCTCTGGAATATGCACAATAAAGGACTACACTTTCATGCAGAAGAACTTGATATGCAATACCCTGGTTATATAATACTAATCAATACATCGCCAATTGTTCATCAAAACCATGAACATCAGGCACCGGCAAAGGAAAGTATCCGACAGGGCAAAATGGAAGAACATTGTTAAGCTGGCCAAGGCTCACAAAGGGTTGTAGCGTCATTAGAAGAAAAAGAAGACATCGCGAATTATCTTTTGGTAATTGTTTAAAAAAGTAATGTTAAAGTTATAATTTTAATTTTTAATCTAATGCAAGTACTATGGCTTTATAAAAAGTCAATAAGATAAACAATTTGTGAATTATGGTAAATGCCAAGATGCCAAATGCAAAAGGTAAAAGATAACATTACAATAATAATTATTCTTCCTCTAGTTCCATAATCATTATCGATCGTTGGATATCATGGTGGCTACCATATTTGCTATCGTGACTTTGTTGATAGCAGCTCTAAATAACGATGTAGTCGGTTATTCGTACCACTTGTCTTAGATTTTTCAGCCATGATATTCTTTTTCTACTAGGACCACTTTTACCTTGGACCTTTCGCTGAATGATCAAATATAAAAGTTCATATTTTTCAGGTTGTCTCATAATGTTACCGAAGTATTCGAGATTACGTCTTTTTATTACATTGGCCAGTTGAGTTGTTTAGTTGAGGTGTCTAATGACCTCCTTATTTCTAACTTTGTCGATTTAGCTTGTTCATAGTAGTCGTCTGGATAATCGTATCTCAAAAGCTTCCAAGCGTTGAAGCATCACCTCACTTAGAATCCACGCTTCTACTTCAGACAGTAGAACTGGAAAAATATAGCAATATGTCATTCAAACTAAAAGGTCAATACTTAGATCGTAGCTGGAAAGTATGTATGTATTTACAGCGTTAACAGGCCTTTTAGGCCCATTGCTGGATGGATAATTTCCATCGTTTTCTATTCTTAGTTAACAGCTTCCAATCTCTGATTCCCATCTCTCTGACATCTTCCATCACTACATCTCTCCATTTCTTTCTTGGTCTTCCTCTCTTTTTTTTGTCCTCAGGTACTCCCCAAGCAATATTCTTGACTAGTCTATCACCTTGCATTCTTTCTAGATGACCGAGCCATTCTAGTCTACGTTTTTTTACCACTTTTGTTATTGTAGGGTTAGCATACAAATGATACACTTCTGCATTAGTTCGTCTTCTCCATTCTCCCTCTACTACTTTTCCACCAAATATTCTGCGAAGAATCTTTCTTTCCCATGCTTCCAATGTATTCTGTATGGTTTTGTTCATAGTCCATGTCTCGGCAGCGTATAGCATTGTGGGTCTAATTATAGTTTTATATACTCTTATTTTTGTATTACGAGATATATCTTTGGCCTTAATTATTTTGCTCATGGCTCCAGCACACCTGTTGCTCTTGGTCAGTCTCAGGTTGATTTCAGTTTCTTCCTTACATGTCTGATCAATAAGAGTACCTAAGTACATATATTCATCCACCTTCTCGAATTCTACAACTGATCCATCCTCCACCTCCAATTTAAAGGATTCCCTGGTGTTTATTCCTTTTTTGCTCGAGATCTCCATGTATTTCGATTTATTAATATTAATTTTCAGTCCCATTTTAGAGCTTTCCCGAATCAATCTTTTTGTTATATTTGATAGCTCTTTTCCATTTCTTGTAATAAGAACCACGTCATCAGCGTATGCTAAGCATTGGTGCTCCTTGTATAAAATAGTTCCGGACCTATTTATCCCACTATCCCTTACAATTTTTTCTAGAACTATATTGAAATAGCAATGTAGACAACGGGTCTCCTTGGCGAACACCTTTTTTCACTTCAAATTCTTCTGAGATTGTACCGTTGCATCTCACAGCATAAATGGTTTGTCTAATTGTCATTTTTACCAATCTTATTATTTTTTCTGGCACTTGGAATTCTTTTAGTGTTTCTATTAACTTGTTTCTGTCTATTGTATCGTAGGCAGCTTTGTAATCAATGAAAAGTACTTGTGCTGAAATGTTGTATTCATAGCAATTGATCAGGATTTTTTTAGCATAAAAATTTGATCGGTTGTTGATCTTCCTTTCCGAAATCCTCCCTGGTATTCTCCTAGATTCTTCTATATATATATATATATATATATAATATATATCTATATATATATATATATATATAATATATATTCTAATCGTTTTTAATTAGTATGTCGAGTACTTTATAAATTACTCTATACTAATAAAGATATTCCTCTATAGTTTGCGCATTCAGTTCTATCTCCCTTTTTGTGTATAGGAATTATAATCGACTTATTCCGTTCTTGAGGCATTTCTTCGGCATCCCATACTTCTAGTATTAGCTCGCCAAGTTTGTTTATTAAGGTCTCTCCTCCATATTTTATGTTCTCTGCCACAATGCCGCTCTCCCCGGGGCTTTTTTGATTTTTCATATCTTTTATTATTTCTTCAATTTCTTCTCTTGTGGACTTTGGTATTTCTTCTATTACTATTTGAGGTTTAGGAACATAACAATTTTCTTCAGTAGTCACTTCTTCATTTAGCATCTCTTCGAAATATTCTTTCCACCTTTCACATATTTGGTCTTCGTCCACTATCAGGTGTCCTTGCTTATCTTTTACATTTATCGTTCTTCCCTGGTACCCAGTTTTAATGTATTTTACTTCTTTATAAAAAATTTTTTATTTCATTTTTCTTGTAATTTTCTTCAATGCGCTTAATTTTATCATCCCTATACTTTCGTTTGCGCTCCCTTAGGATTCTCTTTACTTTTTTTCGTTGTTCGGCATACCTTTCTAGGTCGTCTTGTTTTTGCGATCGTAAACTTTTTAATCTCAAATCTGATCTCTTTTTTAACTCTGTTCTGCATTCCTCATTGAACCAGTGGTTTTTTCTAAATCTTTTTGTTCTTGGTATGTTCTTCGACGTAGCTTCCTTTATAGTGGTTGTCATTTTCAAGAACTTTTGTTGTATGTTACTCACAGTAGTACTATCTTGTTTCGCGTAGGTTTCTTGTATATCCTTTTGATAATCCTGCGCTACCTCAAATTTTCGCAGTTTTTCATAGTTAAATTTATGTTGCACTTTCTTTTTCCGTTTATGCTTTTAATTATTGCTTCTCTCATATTAATTTTAACCAAAAAATGATCTGAGTCTACGTCAGCCCCTCTGCACGTTTTCACATTTGTTATTAAATTGGCAAATTTCTCTTGTATTAAGATGTGGTCTATTTGATTAGTTCTATTTGATCCCGAAATTTTCCACGTTCCTTTATATATATATATATATATATATATATATATATATATATATATATATATATATATATATATTTCTCCTAAAATGGGTACTCATTATCTTCATCCTGTACTGTAGCTGGAAAGTACATTCCTCATTTTAACAAAACTCTAAATTTAGAACCAATTTTGTAATTATTAATAAAAAATACATGACTATTGTTCATGCCCACACCATTCTAATTTAAGCATTAAACGAACTAAAAAGTTATAAGTTAGTCCGTGCTGCATCTCATTTTATATTCTACACGTTTAATTTCTTCAAAACTTTACACCTCTTTTCAAAACAGATTCGAAAGAATATTCATTAGAAAAATTAATTTTAACTTTGAGGGACTTAAAAAGTTTTTCCTTCGCGAATATTAGCTGTCGCTTTAAAAGAATTTCAAAATTAACTTTTAAAAAGTTTTTTCATCAATGTTGTAAGTTAATCTTTTTACCGAAAGCTGTCAACTTGTGGAATATAATGCTAAATCGGCCATTATATCATGATAAACATGACATCTTAGACGAAGAAAAATTACAATAAAATGTTTTAACTCATCATTGTAGTTTATATAGTTCAGGGACAATATATCGCTTAGTCATCAATATGTTGGTGGAACTACACCTATATATTAAACCTAAAAAAATATTATATATATATAATATATATATATATATATATATATATATAATATGTATATAATATATATATATATATATATATATATATTATATATATATATATATATATAATGAACTAGAAGTATTTGCTGACAACAAGGAAGTAAATTTTCAATATTGGGTTTGCAGCAATAAAAATGATACGTGTACTCTTTTAAATTTTTATTCCGAGCTTTCGGACATGGTTATGTCCTTCATCAGGGAGAAACTTAATGAGGTTGGATCATCAATGATTTTCTACAATGTCGATAAAACTTATCACAGTCTGGCATATTTTTACACAAAACTTATTCCTATATTTAAAATTTTTTAAAAATTGCTTTACAATCACAAACACTTACTTATTATACACACATTTCTGACATTTTTATTCTTAATTTTATTATATCGTCATTAGTTTTTTCTCAAGACAATTCAGTGGTTTTTATAATTAGATACTAGTCATCATGACTAGTATCTAATTGTTATTTTTCGAATATTTTCAGTTTTATAATACTTTTATAGAAACTGTAATATATTGTGATGATGCATAATAATGGTTTCTTGTTCTCAACGTAGTTGCTGTAGCAGAAGCAATGTTAATAAAAAAATCTTCAGGAATATCGTTCCACAGGTTAGTATACAAATATGTAAACAAATTGCACTTTTTTAGATTATGATTAAATCTTCTCAATAACTTGTCATATTTGTACAGTAGTTTTAATATTATTGAGGTTTTAATTCTGTTTTGTTGGAAAGTCCAATTCAATGTAAGTTTGGATATTTTTATTTGTAATAACTGTTTATGTAAAATAAAAGTCAATATTTAATGTTTCTCTTTAAACCAGGAGTTTAAAATTATTTCTTTAAAAAATATATCCATCCTTAATTTTTTTTTTAGGAAAGAGAAACTTTCTTTCTTATACCAAGAGAATTCTTTTCAACGGCGTCCTATTTAAAAAAAAAATTTGGAATCTTTGTGTGTAGTGTTGACCAGAGCATCTTTATAAGTATTCGTTTATTTTTTTGTAGTTAGTTCTTCCCAAATAAAGGAATCCTTATCCACAACTCAGCTCTCCAACCAAAACATCAGGTTTTAATGGGGTTTAAACATGAATCAGAAGTAGTAATGGGTAAATATGGATATGGCAAAAGAAATGTACGATAAAGTCTTTTTTTCTATCTCTTACGATAAAAAGCCTCATCGTAAATGGACACAAATAAGCCCAAATAGCAGTGTTAAAATTGAAATGGAATATATCATTACAAACAGAAAAGAAATAATTAAAGACATCGAAGTATCCAACAAATTTTCAATAGGAATCGACTACAGATTAATCCTAGCTAAGATACTATTAAATGTCAAATTGGAAAGAATAAAGACGATCCTAAAAACAAAAAAAAAGAAATGGATTCTCCCAGAAAACAACGACCTGTATGAAGATACACTAACCAGACATATCCAAGACTTGCAAGATGAAAATAGAAGATGTTGATGAAGCGAATTATGACAACGAAGGCTCCAAAAGAATCGGAAAGTGAGTGCTACCCGATCATTCTGACCCATTAAGAAAAACTAACCCAAATTACCAAAGAACTAATATGTAAAAGAAGACAGCTCTGGAAAAATACGGGCCCAACTACACAACAAGGAAGAAATTAAATAAAGATATCCACCAGTCAATCCAGAAGACATAAGAAAAAATAATACAAGAGAAATAACTAAAACAATTAAAGAAAACAAAAGTTAAAAAGTTTTGAGGTGAAACACAAATAACATAGGCAATAAAAATATGTACAAAAAAAAAACAAATATGGAAACGTTACTACTGACGGACGCAAGATCTGCCCTTGCCCAAAATCACAAACCAGGGATCAGAATTAATACCAGAAATAACTCCATACGAAATCAAAACGGCACTTTTAGAAATAAATAATAACAAATTCCCTGACAACGAAGAAAACCACCGTCCTATTAGTTTGCTTTCACACATATATAAAAACTTTTCACAAAAGTTATTAAAAAAAGACCTAACGCTAAATTAGACTTGTACCAGCCTAGAGAACAAGCTGTATTTAGATCGGGATACAGCATTAACGACCACTTACTAGTAATAAAGAACTTGGTAGAGAAGTCTGCAGAATACAACAAACCATTGGCACTGATATTTGTCGAGTACGAGTAAACAGGACACAAATAATGACTAATCTGGTGCTAAATCGAAATATTGCTGTTGATACAAGGGATATTGTGCAGACTACATCATGTAAGTACAAAGGATATGAAATTCGGTTGGGAAGATATAATCAGACATGTGAGCTCCCACGTCTGACGCCATATGCCTGACTTTAACCAATGTGTGTTACTTGTATTGACTTCTGGAGAGGAAACATTAACACCACAAAAAAGATAGTGAATAAGATTCGCGTGACTCAGAGGGCTATGGAGCATCAGATGTTGGGTCTCTCTGAGACACCGAATCCTATCTCAAATGAACAGACAAAAAATCGCGTCGCTAAAATATAATTAGGCAGGACACGTTATCACGCCAGATTATCAGAAAACCGATGGATATAACGTATTGTCGAGTGGAGACCAAGATAAGAATCAATACGGAGCAGAGAACTAGATGAATCTCTCTGAGAGACCGAATCCCAAATGAAAAAATACGTCGTATAATAAAAATAACAGACGCCATCGAAAAAATCGCGTCGCTAAAATGGAATTGGGCGGCACACCTCGCCAGATTATCATAAAACCGATGGATATAACGTATTGTTGAGTGGAGACCAAGATAAGAATCAATACGGAGCAGATAACTAGATGGACTCACGACCTGAAGCGTGTTAGCAATTACTGGTGCAAGCCGCAAAATACAGAAACAAATGGAAAGAGCTTAGGGAGACCTATGTCCAGCAGTTTACGCATACAGGTTGCTGCTGCTGATGATGATTTTTTTATTTATAATTTAAATCCATACGAAAAATGTAATTAAATACATTATATCTTACTGTATTGCTCTTACTCTCTCCAATTGCTGGAGAGGGAAAGGGCAAATCCTTGCCCTTCTCCAGACTATGCCTTCAAGCTTGCCGGTCTCGCGCCGATCTTCTCCAAGTTCCTGCGTCTAGCAAATTTTACGCGTCCGTTGCCACTTCGTATGTGGAATATGAGGAGGTGATTTAAATATATAGAACGTCTGAAACAGAAGGTATGCACATACGGAAGTGTTATAATAATGGTATGACATCGTGATGAATAATGATGAATAGAAGAACATATCCCTCAATTTCATTCTAAAACCTATCATTTATTAAGTTAATAAGACTGTTTAAATATGGAATGCAGAAAATTTTGATAAATGAACAGTTGTGTAGATATCGCACGTATTGTGACAAACTACCAAGTCAACAAGGAAATCAATGCCATGGCCAGTATAATGAATGTCTGAGACATACTTCATGCGAGAATCATTGCCGATATTAAATCTAGTATTACTCAATGTTGATTTTTTTAACTAAAAAACGGTGAATATAATAAATCTTGCATACTGGTAGCTACTGATTTTATTTAAGTAGATTTGTTGTATATTGAACAGCTTTTAATACTATAAAATTAAATATTGTGTTTATATGGAATTAGCTAGAATGGGCTAGCCCTTAACTTGGCAACGTATGTTATAATATACATATTTCAAATTTTTTATTTGACAATCAATAGTATTTGAAACCCAGTTCTTGGCACTGTATAGTTGAGTACACACTACCGTAAGTAGCCGAGTGGAAATCAGCCCGAAAATTCTTAGTTTCGCGCATTTAGTTCTGATGGTATGGATACAGTCTCGACAAAATGGCTGAGCACGCGCGTTGTTCCAATCAACAAGTGGTAAGTGTTTATATTAGTTTATTGTTTTTCATTGTACAGTGCTAATTTTTTGGGAACTTATTTTTGAAACATTATACTGTTTATGTATAAACAAATTTTTGGTGTAATGTTAATATTTTTTCAGCAAATCCATTCAAAACTTTATGTATTGTACCGCCCGATATGGCTTATTTGACATTAATTTTTTTTCAGACTAAAAAAAGGAGAATTGATAGAATAATGGCTCTTTTGCCTCCAGTTGGTGCTGAAAGCGACCCAGAGAGTAGTAGTGATGACGAACAAGAGGTATTATCTCGTAATTTTTTAAAAGAATTCACAGAAGACACAGATGATGTTGAAGAAAATATAACTTCTGAAGAAGACATAAATGAAGCTGTAGAAATATTACCTGTTTCAGTCAGTAAAGGAAGACTAGCAGCAGCTACTCCCTCAGTAGTGCCACAATTTTCTCCAGTGGTCCAAAAACAAGCAAGCTCTTCATTAAAACGGAAGGAGAAAAAAGACGAGCCTTCATTCAACTGGACGACTGATGATTTTGAATATGAGGTAACAACAGAACAGAGTAATGATTTTACAAAACCCCAAAATATAAAAACACCTTTGCAATATTTTAAAACGTTTTTTAGTCCAGATATTGTTGAATTAATCGTAGAACAGACTAACCTGTACTCGACACAAATATTTCTCAAATGTGTAGACACAAGTATAGATGAGATGCACGATTTCTTAGCTATCAAAATTTTAATGGGGATTGTTGACATGCCTGCGTACACGGACTATTGGTCTCAAGAGACGCGTTATGAACTTATTGCAAATGTAATGTCACTAAAGAGGTGTCAAGCAATACGACGCAGCCTACATTTTGTCAACAATGAGGAGTTGAATAATGACAGATATTTCAAAATATGGCCTATTTTAGATCGTGTACGAAGAAACTGTCTGACAATTGAATCAGAGTCTAGATGTTCAGTGGATGAAATGATGGTCCCATACAAGGTAAAAAGGCAGGCTCGAGAAGACAATATGTGAAAAACAAACCAAAAAAATGGGGTTTCAAAATGTTTGTTCTTTGTGGCGTATCAGGGATAGTGTATGATTTCTTTCCCTATGGAGGAAACGATACATTTAGAAACCATCATTTTACGGATAAGAAAAATAACATGGGATTTGGGGCAAAATGTGTTTTAGCACTATGTTCAACAATCCAAAATAAACCTTTATCGACAGTTTATTTCGATAATTATTTTACAAGTTTAGAACTTATTACCTATCTTCGAAGTGACTTTGAAATACTTTCTTTGGGAAACTGTTAGGAAAGACAGACTACGGGGTTGCCCACTTGAATCTGATAAGAAAATGAAAAAAGATGGAAGAGGTTCTTTCGACCAAAAAGTAGACAATGATAGTCGCATTTATAATTTATTCGTCTTCCGGGTTTGGACCGTGTCATTTGTGAGTGACCCAAAAGTGGGTTCATCTCGACGTTTCGCTACAATTGTATGTAGCTTATTCAGGAGAACAAAGAAAAAGAAAAAGAAAACAAAAGACAGTAAGATGGGTAGTTAGCAACGGTAACTCAGTTACTCAACGCAACCAGAGGCGAATACTAACTACCAAGCCTCTGGTTGCGTTGAGTAACTGAGTTACCGTTGCTAACTACCCATCTTCCTGTCTTTTGTTTTCTTTTTCTTTTTCTTTGTTCTCCTGAATAAGCTACATACAATTGTAGCGAAACGTCGAGATGAACCCACTTTTGGGTCACTCACAAATGACACGGTCCAAACCCGGAAGACGAATAAATTATAATTCTGACTCTGGCCGTGGAAGCCTACGATCTCGATAGTCGCATTGTCGTTGTAAAGTGGTACGATAACAAGTCCGTAACCTTATGTAGTTCATATGTAGCCTCCATTCCAATAGCAACCATACAGAGATTCTCCAAAATGGATAACAGGAAAATCCACATTCCATGCCCACAGTTAATAAAACACTATAACAGTCATATGGGTGGTGTGGATTTGGCAGACATGTTGATTGCTCTATATAGAATACGCTTTAAAACACATAGATGGTATATGGGCATTTTTTCTCAAATTATAGACATATCCATTAATAATGCTTGGCTACTATATAAACGTGATGCAAGCATTCTACAAGAAGATAAAAAAACAGTCATTCCTTTGAAACAATTTAGAATTAAACTTGCTAAAAGTCTACTGCAGGCTAACAAAATAAAAAGAGGACGTCCCAGCAATGAGCACTTCCTACTATCTTCAAAAAAATTAAAAACCGGTAAAGCCTAGACCCCAAGATGATATCAGATTAGATCATCTGGATCATTTTCCAGTATACGGTGCAATGGGCAGGTGCAGAAATTGCAAGAAGGGACAAACTGCTATATTTTGTAACAAGTGTAATATTAGACTATGTTTAGTGCAGAACAGGAATTGTTTTATAGAAGTTCACATTAATAAATAGATATTTTTGATTAAATTTTGATAGTTCTTATTCATATTCCTGGTCCTTCATAATTTGGCAATGTATGATATGCTATACAGACCTATTTTTCGCTCTATTTGGCAATGTATACTCTGGTATACAATCCAAATTTTTGACATATAGTGTCATATTTTTTTTTTGGCTGTTATAGAATATTTGAATGATGCCCAAACAGCAAACATACCAATTTTCACATTTTTAGATTCAAAATTAACCTTTTGCCAAGTTAAGGGCTAGAGCAAATTTCAACAAAAACAAAAGAGTTAGATTGGCGAGGTGTTTGTATTTTTTCGACTTTGTTTTATGGAATGGAATATTAGACCTTGAATGGGACATCAATGAAAAACTGGAATCGTTCGAGCTGTTAGTGTATAGAAGAATTTTGAAAATATCGTGGACAGAATACGATACAAACAAAGAGGTTGAAGGATGAATAAAAAAATAGAAATTTTAAATACAATTAAAACAAGAAAATTGAAATTTCTCGGACATATTACACGTGGAGAGAAAAACACCTTGCTCCAACTGATTATGCAGGGAAAGATCCAAGGAAAGAAACGCATAGGAAGGCGTAGAATGCCATGGCTGCGCAACGTAAGAGAGTGATACGGATGTATATCAAATGAACTTTTCAGAGCAGCGGTCTCAAAAGTTCGAATAGCAATGATGATTGCCGACCTCCGCCGCGGAGATGGCACTTGAAGAAGAAGATATGGAATTAAGCCACAATTGATCGTAATGAAAATTACATTTTTAAGTAACTAATGTTTGACGTTTCGATTTCCACTCCGGGAATTGTAAAAAATTATGTTAAAAGTTTTGCGAAAATGTATAACCAAACAACATGTTATTCATTTTCACAAAACTTTTAAAATAATAGTTTTGTAAACGATTTCCGGAGTGAAAATCGAAACGTCAAACATTATTTATTCTCTGTTCACAAATTGTTGATAGCACGAAATATGCCTCAAAATCATTAAACGGTCGAAAAAATTTGTATCATTATAGGCGTTCCTGAGGTGATTATTCATTAAAATTAATATTAATATTAATAATGCTTTAATACTGATATATTTAGTAAAAAACAATTAAAACTTTTACGGCTAATGTTGGTTATTATATTATATTAATAAAAATAATAATTTAACCATTAACAATTTTGTAAATAAGAATACCTTATCTCTTTGAATATTTCAATACTAATCTTCGCGTTTAATCACTTTACTAGAAAACCTGGTATTTATATCCGAAGGTACTATCGGTTGCAAGATAATTAGGATGGAATTCCCCAGATTTTTAATAATATAATGGGTATAGATGCTGGATTTGACCACGTACCTCGTCTGTTTAGTTTATATTCGAAACTTAACCTAAAAGACTAGAATTTGTTGTTCAAATATGTCTCAATTAGAATTTGAATTCTAATTGAGACATATTTGAACTATTTGCTATTCTATATAATTTCCACGAACTAGTTATGACGCTATCTAATGTATTGATGAAAAGAGGCCACCACCATTTTTTACCTCGTATATTTGTTCTGTAATTAGCAATGGCGTTGTCGTGAAGATCTACTCCGCCCATGTATTTATTATATTGTTTTATTGAGGTCAAGTTGTGGGATTTAGATATCTTTACGTTCTTTTCGGTTGTATCTTTTAGCAGTTGTAAGTGGTTGAACAGCAAAATTATTACTAGCGACTGTAACAACTGAATTATCATTCCACCTAACCAGAGTAACTTTGGATTTTTCACTGTAAGCATAGTCATATGCTCCTCTGTCTTTTTTTGTTAATATTTTGACCCCATCTAAAGGAGCTCTATTTGTTCGATTTTCTCGAATGGTACCCGTAGCAAAATAATTCATCTGTTGTAATTTTTCGAAAAGCTTATACGACGAAAAATAATTATCAAAAAAAACTCTGTGGTGCAATGGATTTTCAAGTGCAGATAAAAGGTCAATCACTATTTGGCCACCAAGTCCAAGTGGAGATTTTTCTTTTTCCGTGTTTGCTCCAGCGTACGGTATAAAAGTAAACAAGTACCCATCTGATGAACACAAACACCACAACTTGAAACCAAATCTTACCGGCTTTCCTTTTATAAACATCTTACAGGAATGGCGACCAAAATAGGGTACCATTTGTTCGTCGATCGATAGATTGTGGGCGAATATTCCAAACTGTTTATTCCTAGCGTTTATGGCTTCAAAAAATGGTTGAAGTTTTGCGAATTTATCATTTTGATTGAGATTTGCATTGTTTGATAGATGGATATTTCTTTTGATATTCCTGAACATGTTTCTACTCATACATTTTTTTACAATAGGCAAACCCTTATCTTCGTCCAAACTCCAGTATAAATCTGTTTGCGGTAATATGTGGTAACCCGATAGTATCAAAATACCAAGAAATTTTTTTAAGTCTTTTATGCAAATTTAAAATCCTGACGATTATTATCACGAGCATATTTTACTGAAAACTCAACTATCATGGTCAAAAGTTCTTCGTCAAAAAACATTAAGAAAATTTCCAATGGTGTTTTGCCCTC
Source organism: Diabrotica balteata (assembly GCA_918026665.1). Lineage (NCBI taxonomy): Eukaryota > Metazoa > Arthropoda > Insecta > Coleoptera > Chrysomelidae > Diabrotica > Diabrotica balteata. The sequence goes on from OU898277.1 coordinate 73,816,434, forward strand.
CAGTGCGTCTTTTATTTGTTGTAGACTATTATGTTCATTTGAGGTAGGTAAATGGGTATAAACAACTTCTTTTTTTTCCCACTCTATATTTTCCCTCTCTTTTTTACCAGAAAATCGTCTTTTCTTTCCTGGCACAGGTTCTTCAGGCTCATCGCAAATGTCATTATCGATATCAACCTCAATTTCCAAGGTACCAGCTATTTCTTTATCAATTGATTCGTCATTCATAAGTACATTCTCGTCAATATCCTCTTCATCAGTCAACTCGTCTACATTAGGTGGTATATGGACAGCATCCACAAATCCTATCAAAATTTATGATGTTATTTATACACGAAAAATAAAAAATTATATCAACATACCTCGTTCTATTTCTAAATCATTAACAATTTCTTCTAACGCACTTTCTAGCTCCCTATGGGTCAAAATATGTCTTTTTGGCATAGCTAAATTCAGTAATAAACAGCACGTGTATACTTAGTTCTTGTCGATACGAAATCTACCGCATAACTAACCACTATAACTACTAAAGAATGAGCCGACAAGATCTGTCGAGTTGCTGCATACTTATTCACAGATTCCGCCAACGGTGCGCTAACGCACCACTATATAATGACAATCTGTTTCTTAGAAAAATAAATATCTTATCACCAAAAATGACTTATACATAGATTTGTTTATCTTTTCAGAACAGTAATAAATAAAAAGCGTCCAAACAAAAATGTATCATATAGTTTATTTTTAAAGTTATGGCTAGGCATTTTTAAAATGGTAAACATGAACTATATTAAAAAATTCACAGAAAGCAAGGAAACAATAAAAATAGAAAGATAATATATTGAATTAAATGTTTTAAAGGTTGTATATTAAACTACCGCAATGAGGTATTCTGTTGAAATGCTTTAATAAAAAAAAAAATCTAAAAGGTAATGGTGCGTATACGCACCATTGGCCGAAAATGGGTTAAGCTCCAGGCAAGCCTTTATGGAAGGTTGGTCTACTGGTATCTCCCCACCTTCTGGTAAAGGCAGTAGATTAATAATTTCTCACATTGGCAGTGAAAAAGGATTTGTTAAGCATGGTTTTTTGGAATTTCAGTCCAAAAGCACAAAAGACTATCACGAGGAGATGACAGCTGATGTTTTCGAAGAGTATTTTGTGCAGATGATTGAACACATACCACCAAATTCAATTATAGTATTAGATAATGCACCTTATCATTCACGACTAGTAGAAAGACTTCCAACGACTGCGTGGAAAAAACAGGATATTCTTGACTGGCTGCGGAATAAGTACCTGCCTTACGAAGATGGAATGGTAAAAACAGAACTTTTAAAAATTGCCCGGCAACACAAATCTAAGTTCAAGAAATACGTAGTTGACAAAATGTCGGAAAGGAGAAACATCACAGTCCTTAGACTTCCACCCTACCACTGCGAAATAAATCCAATTGAACACATTTGGGCACAAATGAAAAGTTATGTGGCTAGAAAAAATACGTCATATAAAATACAAGCTGTACGTGAATTGTTATACGAGTCTTTACAACACATTACAGAACAAAACTGGAAAGATGCAGTAAGACATGTAATAGAAGAAGAACAAAAAATGTGGGATCTTGATAACATAATTGATGCGACCGTAGAGACACAACCGCTAATTATTAACCCTCAAGACGACTCGGATTCCGAAGTTGATCCTATTTATTTTGAATTTGAATAGTTTTCTAATCGTAATTATATAAGGTAAGTGATAGTAGTTGTAATCGTAAGGTATTAAAGGGGAAAGGCGCAAAACGTCGCCTGTCAAAATGTTCAATGTGTTTTAAATGTATCGATTTTTTTTCAAATCCTGAGAAAACTAAAAAGGCTTTTTGGAAAAATTTAAAGGCAGAATAAAATATTTATTAGAATAAATAATTATATTAAATAAATATAATATTTTCAATTAAAAATTATACTATATTCTCTCTTTTATTTTCACCCCTGTTGCATAACATAATAAAATAAACACTGTAGAAGGTTTCAGGGACTTTCTGTAATATACATCAGTATACACATATATAATATCCTCAGTAATAATGAAATCTTTCATTCTGCTTTTAAATTTTTCAAAAATATTTATTAGTTTTCTCCGAATTCGAAAATAATGGATACATTTAAAACACATTTGGTGCCTTTCCCCTTAATTAAATAAATGTATCTTTTACAAATGGCAAAAAACTTTATTTTTGAATAAAATATTATATTTTATTATAAGTTTTATTAAAACAAAAATACAATTTAAAAAATATATTTATTTAGTTCAAATAAATGTTTTAATCATATACTCTACGACACTGGTCGGCCAAAATACGTTCCTAATCGGATTATAAGCTTGACCGCTGTATTGTATTCCTGCAGATACAAGGTGGGTTAGTCGAAAACATCTTAAATCGTCAGTTTCAGGTTGGTTTTTACTATTATATCGTATTACCTATCCTCTCTGTATTTCAGTTCTCTAATTAGGATTAAACTTGTAGTGAGCTATCAACAAATTGTGAACCGAGTATAGTTAAATAGTTTTTTTTTTACATCCTTTATTTATTGAAATTTGTTTCTACAAATAAAAAAAAAACAATAATCAATATGTTTATCAAGTAATTAACATAGGGGAGATCAGTCCAGTGACAGAAATCCTTAAGATAAATTTCTAATATATATATAAATATTTGAAATATAAATAACAATTTACAAAGACATTTTATGTATAGTTAAATAGTTAAAAATGTAATTTTCATTACAATAAATTGTGAATTAATCTCATATTAACATATTATTTAACTGATACATACTACTAGAAATCAATTTCAGAACTAAAGAACTATGAAATTACTATATATATATATATATTGTAATAGTTTTGTTTTTATTATTTTTTATGTTTTATTGTTAATAAATATAATTTTAATTGAATTGAAGTGAATTTTAAAAGTATGTAGTTCGTTGTTAATATACTATACCTCGGCTAGCTCAATTATTTGTTCTAAGCAATCTGTCACTGTGTGACGTCAACTCTGTAGTCTCCTGGTAGAGTTCAAAAAGAAATTAAACCAAAATTTACTTTATATTTTTGATAAATTAACCCAAATGAAGCACGTTATTTATTAATATTGAACAAATTTAATATAAACAATAAAATTCGTCTGCAACTTGGGTTGCCTTTAAAAATTTACAAAAATAGGAATCGTGTAAACCTTAATGTGTCGTGAAAATAGAATTTGATTACAAAATGTGGAAACTCTCTACAATTACCTTAAATCTAAATGACTATTGCAACTTTATAAAGTGTTTAAATGAAATATAAAGAAAAGAAAACTGAACACTTTATGCCGCTGACTTATAACTAGCATTAAAATATAATCAAAATTTCAAATGATCCCCAAAATTATTATCCAAACTCACTTTCAAACAGTTCTGATTTTTTTTTTTTTAAAGAAAACTAACTACTCGCAAAATAATCGGTGATACTGGAATATCTATCCTCTCTTCGGAAGTTAAAGGTACGTACTATTATATTTTTATTTTAATGATCATTAATATTTCAATTTTTAAGGCCTATCGCAATTAGTTGATTCATGAATTTTTACTTTTTCAATCTAAATGACATTTCTGCACTCCAATTATAATTTATAAGTCAAAATTTCTCTTACTCTCTGGAACAAATTCTGGATATTTCTATTTGAAAATGTGGAAAAACTAAATTATAATTAAACGATTTTAAAGCACTCCCGGACTATTCCACCTTTTTAGGGCTCTTCCTCCAAAATTTTCGTCGCCTCCAACAACCTATTCTTCCTTGTTAACCGCCATAGCTAGCACCCACCACCAAATTATTCGTTGCTAACAGCAACCCACTTTCTTTTTTCATTCCGTCTTCTATTTTATTCAACCATAAAACTGTCCTGTTTTGACATATTTGTCAAACCACATTAATTTCTCATAAGCACTTTAATCACATCTAATTTGGGAATTTAAAAAAAAAATTCAGATATAAAACTTAACAATACTAATATAATTTATTCTTTTCATCTCCACATCATTGTAATTTATTTAACAAAACCCCTATTAATTTAGTTCCCACAGACTTTTGACAGTTTATTTTTCTGACGTTTATTTTTAAAATTTCTATGTTTAAATAATTTTTTAAGAATTCTTCTTTTTTTATTCCTTTTAAGGTTTAGACGATTCACCTATACACTAGGCAACTATACTATTCAGAAATTATTAACACTATACCAGGTAAGTCAAAATTAATTTATTTAGCAATTTACTAATCTTTTCTCCCTTTTATTTCAGAGTCGACCCCACATTGTGATGGCTTCATGAAATTCATGAACAACAAACTCATATAAAAATCCCTTTAAGTTATATCCTCTTTGACCTATTGAAATCATTTCAACTTCCCCCAATTTGGATTTTGTTCAGTGCTAACTATCAGCACTTACTAAATCTAAATTCTTACCGATAAACTTAAACATTTTATTAATATTAACATAACAATAAACTGACTTTTATTAATAAGCATATCTCTTGAATATTTTTTTTTTTAATAATTTACTCTATGAAAAATACAGACTTCTCCAAACAAAATCTACAAATCTTTCACTAATTATATCAACTTCAGAATCAAATTTCCAAGTACTTTCCCAATTTCATTACTTCTTTTCCTGTACTATTTATTTCTCGTACTAATTTCGTAGAAATTCTTATAATTGTTCCCCTCTTTATTTTATGTTTTTATTTATTTATTTATTTCCGCATATACTATTTCAGTATCTTTATTCATTGCCGCATTATTATTTATTCTTTTTATATCCCCATATAATATTCATTTCATCATCTCTACATACAACTCTCTATATTTCATATTTCAATATTTCATATAATTCTATTTTTCATCTTATTTTCGCATATACTATTTATCATTATAATATTCCCTATTTCCCAATTTCTACAAAATATCGATTTGTCCATAGTACTTTGCTTATTTATTTATACTTGTAACTCCTATAAATCTACTTGAAAATAAATCAAACCTTTTTTGTTTATATAAATTTATCATTATTCTGTACATTTGTTCCTAATAAATTATTTAATTATCAAATTTATCTCAAGATATGCTTATTTATTAATTATCCTTCTATTTACAAAACTTATATCTTATAATACCAAATTCGTGTCATAATATTGCATTATTTAAATTATTTACAATGTTTTTGTTGATTAGAGTTACTTCTGAACCTGTATCTATAATAATAACTTGTATACTGAATCTTGTATGTACCCTTCAATAAACTTTAAAGTATTAGTGTTATTGTTTTTATTTAATTCCCCAGTATCTCTAATAAACTCCCTTGGATGTTCATACTTTGATAAGTAGACAATATTATGCACATAGGAGCGGTCTAAGCAAAATTTCTCCCTTCTGCATCAACACTTGCTTCCCCCTATTCTCCTCTGTTCTAACTACATTCACCTGTCTTCTCTCCTCATTTTCCCCCCTATTATATCTTGGATTCCCTTCTCTGTAAAACTTCCCTATTTCTCGTCTCCTGTGGATAATTTCCCTGGTTCTGTCTCCAATTATTGCCTCTGTCATTCCCTTGTCTCCAGTTATTCTCTCTATCATTGTTTGGATTCCCTTGTCTACGTTCCCAGTTATATCGTCCGATATCTCTCCTGACATTGTTCAAATTCTCTCCCCTATTTGTAAAATCCCTGCTTCTATTTTGTCTCTCAAATTCTCTTTCCCTATAATTATTCCCTCGATTCACATATCCCTGTCTATTTGCTGTGTTATTCCTATATGTCACTTGCTCTTGTCCATTTCGATTCTGCGTCCCTACACTCCTCTCAATCCTCTGAAGATATCCTGTCAAACTTTCCATCGTCTTTATATTGTGGAGAGCTATTGTTTCTGCCATGTTATGGTTATATTGCCTGGCAATGTATAGGACAATCTCCTCTTCTCGCATAGCCGGTTCTAAATATTGTGCTGTCTGGAATAACTGCATTGCGTACAGATTGTAGTTGGTACTTTTTTCATAATTGAATTTCCCAAAATACAACCGCTCCCTGAAACTAGCCTGTTGGTTTTCTCCCCAAAAATAGTTAATAAACTTGGCCTCAAATTCCTGCACATTATTTATGGAATTTTCATTATTGCAAAACCATAATAATGGCATGCCACTAACATGTTTCGAATATTTCAATTTCATTTCTATTGGATCCCTTACATTCTTTACCTTATTTTTGATGATATCTACAAATATTCTAGGATGTAAGTGATTCAGGTTTCCATCAAACTTTATTCCCCCATCATTATAACTCGGCACCACAGTACTCACTACTCTTGTTTGTCCTAGATTTGATTCCAAACGCTGAATCTCCTCACTTGCATTTTTAAATTTCTCTCTCAATTCCTCAACTTGTCCCTGTAATACTCTATCTCCCTTTTCCGCCTGATTTGCATGCATACCCATTTCCAGTTCCAAATTCTGCAATCCCTTCTTTATATTATTTTTTATAATGGTAATTTTTTCCTCATAATCCTGAGTTTGCCTTTTAACACTTTCTACCTCCCTAACAATCTCTTTATTCTGCTTATTAACTTCTTTGTTTATTTCCATTGGTAAATTCTCTTTAATGGCTGTTCCCAACTCTACAAATCTGCTCCCAATTTCCTGTCCTATTTCCGCTCTAATTATGGCCTTTTCTCTGGATATCTCCTCCTGTACATTCCTCTTAAAATTCTCACTTTCTCCTCTGACCTGTTCTACTTTCTCTTCTAAACCTTGGGTAATTTGTAGCATCTCTTCCCTGACTATCTTCACTTCTTCTTTGATTTCTTCCCTCATTTTAATTAACTCTTCCCTAAGTTCTCCTTTAATATTATTTTCCATTTTGTTCATATCCCCCCTAATATTGTTAATATTACTATCCATTTTGTGCATATCTCCCCTAATATTATGATCCATCTGTTGTAACATCCGCATTATTTGCCTCATATCCATCTGTGTCATCCTGACTCTCCAACATCTCCTTCCCTACGTCTCTCCTCCTGCACTCTACATTCATCCACACTTTCATCACGTCTATCTCTCACTGTCTCATCCAACTCCTCTCTCAAACTATCTGTTAGACTTCCCTCTCTATCACCTTGTCCTGCTTCTTGTCTGCCTTGCTCTAAATATTGTACTACAAATTCTCCTGATCCTCCTCTGCTTTCTTCATCTACCTGTATACCCTGTTCCTGTTCTAACACCTGTTCACCTTCACTCTCTTTCGGTACGATTTCTTTTCCATTTCTTAAAGTCATTCGGTCTGCCATTTTATCCTAATCTCTATTTATTCTCAAATTTAACTTTAACTACCCAGAATCTCTACAACTCTAATCACACCAATTTGTTTTTATTTTAATCTGTGTATTATTAATAAATCTGCTTAAAAATTACACCCTTATTTCTGTTTTCCCAGAGGCTCCACGTTGTTAGCGCCAATTGTAATAGTTTTGTTTTTATTATTTTTATGTTTTATTGTTAATAAATATAATTTTAATTGAATTGAAGTGAATTTTAAAAGTATGTAGTTCGTTGTTAATATACTATACCTCGGCTAGCTCAATTATTTGTTCTAAGCAATCTGTCACTGTGTGACGTCAACTCTGTAGTCTCCTGGTAGAGTTCAAAAAGAAATTAAACCAAAATTTACTTTATATTTTTGATAAATTAACCCAAATGAAGCACGTTATTTATTAATATTGAACAAATTTAATATAAACAATAAAATTCGTCTGCAACTTGGGTTGCCTTTAAAAATTTACAAAAATAGGAATCGTGTAAACCTTAATGTGTCGTGAAAAATAGAATTTGATTACAAAATGTGGAAACTCTCTACAATTACCTTAAATCTAAATGACTATTGCAACTTTATAAAGTGTTTAAATGAAATATAAAGAAAAGAAAACTGAACACTTTATGCCGCTGACTTATAACTAGCATTAAAATATAATCAAAATTTCAAATGATCCCCAAAATTATTATCCAAACTCACTTTCAAACAGTTCTGATTTTTTTTTTTTAAAGAAAACTAACTACTCGCAAAATAATCGGTGATACTGGAATATCTATCCTCTCTTCGGAAGTTAAAGGTAGTACTATTATATTTTTATTTAATGATCATTAATATTTCAATTTTTAAGGCCTATCGCAATTAGTTGATTCATGAATTTTTACTTTTTCAATCTAAATGACATTTCTGCACTCCAATTATAATTTATAAGTCAAAATTTCTCTTACTCTCTGGAACAAATTCTGGATATTTCTATTTGAAAATGTGGAAAAACTAAAATTATAATTAAACGATTTTAAAGCACTCCGGACTATTCCACCTTTTTAGGGCTCTTCCTCCAAAATTTTCGTCGCCTCCAACAACCTATTCTTCCTTGTTAACCGCCATAGCTAGCACCCACCACCAAATTATTCGTTGCTAACAGCAACCCACTTTCTTTTTTCATTCCGTCTTCTATTTTATTCAACCATAAAACTGTCCTGTTTTGACATATTTGTCAAACCACATTAATTTCTCATAAGCACTTTAATCACATCTAATTTGGGAATTTAAAAAAAAAAATTCAGATATAAAACTTAACAATACTAATATAATTTATTCTTTTCATCTCCACATCATTGTAATTTATTTAACAAAACCCCTATTAATTTAGTTCCCACAGACTTTTGACAGTTTATTTTTCTGACGTTTATTTTTAAAATTTCTATGTTTAAATAATTTTTTAAGAATTCTTCTTTTTTATTCCTTTTAAGGTTTAGACGATTCACCTATACACTAGGCAACTATACTATTCAGAAATTATTAACACTATACCAGGTAAGTCAAAATTAATTTATTTAGCAATTTACTAATCTTTTCTCCCTTTTATTTCAGAGTCGACCCCACATTGTGATGGCTTCATGAAATTCATGAACAACAAACTCATATAAAAATCCCTTTAAGTATATCCTCTTTGACCTATTGAAATCATTTCAATATATATATATATATATATATATATATATATATATATATATTTATATATATATATATATATATTTATATATATATATATATATATATATATATATATATATATATATATATATCTAAATAAATAGAAACGAAATCAAAATGTAAAATTATATAAATAATTATTAAAAATAATATGATCAAATGTACATATTAAAATGGTATTTTGAAACTTCAAATTCAGCAGTGTTGAATAATACGATTCGGAGAATAGAATTTCGAAACTGATTTCTGGTCACCGAATCCCATCTTAAAGTGACGCGTTCTAATTAGGATAAAGCCCTTTGCTCTCAACAGAGTAATTTGCTTAAACATCTTTCTTACGCGACCCATATAAGTAAATAGATTGAACCATCGCTTTGTCAGACACACAGAGAGACGTCGAATCGAACGTTGAAGGGCTGAAGAGCCCTTTCGGGCTGCTCCGGGTGTATGCCCTGTGTGTCATTGTAGGGCCCCAGTTCGTTATCATGCGGACTGTCATGCCAAAACACGGGCCCAGAATGTTATCGTAGATCTCTTTCAAATCTCGGTGAATGCATATACATAAGGGCTGTAAGGGCGGCCGAGATGTTATCGCGCCTTGCCGTTTGCTACAGGCGCGCCAGCTGCGGATCGCAGCGCCCTCTATAACCTTTCGATATATATTCGTAAATAGGATGTAGTTTTTTGCTTCTTAAGGAGAGGTTCATCGTTTATTTGATGTCTATGAATATTTTTCGTCAAAATTGTCGTGGATAGTTTTTACACAGTATAAAGTATCTTTTAAGAAGTTATAATTTTTTAAACCTGTCAAAATGTAACGAAAGAAAAAAATAAGTACAAAATAAAATGAGGTTTCGTAGTGTTGTGGTTCTTACTAATTTTCATGAACTTTGTTTTAATGTGAAGGGAGAGTTTATATTATCATCATTCATTTATGTCATCATCTCTTCTAGATTATATTATCTAGTTATTGGCTATTATTATGGTACGATCAGCAGACCTATATTATTGTTAATTAAAAGCTCACTCATTTTCATACTAGTTGTTGCTGTTTTTTTCTTTTGATTTAATAGCGTCCAGTATGATTTACACAGAGCAAGTGTGATATAATAAAGGTGGTACTAAAGATGCTTGTCTGACTTCCCTCATTGTTTACACTTAGAAACTTAAATCACACACTTTTTACTCCTGTTCACAGATTGTAGTAGAAATTTGAAATTAATTATATATCTCATCCGTGGACGTTTTGTTTTAGATAATTTCCCTAAGCATCTAATAAATATTTTAAAAAATATAAAACTACGCTAGTATGCTATATAAAACTACTCAAAGTAGCCAAAAAATCCTACTTTCATAATCGCTTAACAAGCTCCAAAAATATTTCAAAAGAAACTTGGTCAATAATAAACGATTTTCGAAATAAAACCAGTACAGCGAATCAAACCTTTTCTTTTCCTAACCCCGAAAATCTAAATGATTACTTTGTTAATGTGAGTAAAAATATAACCTCAACTATTTCGCCACAACAAGATCCAGTTTCCTATCTCTCTAATTCAAAAAACATTGCTGATACCTTCTTTTTAAGACCAGTTGATAAGACGGAACTCATTTCAACAATTCGTAGTATAAAAAGCACATCGTCCTGTAGTACAGATGGATTATCTATTAAAATTTTCTCAAATCTACCGCATAATGTTTTGGAGGTCATGGTCTCGCTAGTAAATGATTCCCTTGAAAAAGGTACATTCCCTAACTGCCTAAAGACTGCCATCGTCATTCCTCTTCATAAAGGTGGAGAAAAATCTGATGCCTGCAACTATAGACCTATTGTCTTGTTACCAGCACTATCAAAAATTATTGAAAGACTTATAAAAGTTCGACTTATGCCCTTTCTCCTTAAATATAATATTTTATCGCAAAATCAGTTCGGCTTTTTGTCTAATAAATGCACTAGTGATGCCATATTTTCTGTGTTACATGATGTATATCTATCACTAAACAGTAACCTCTCCTCCGCCACCGTTTTCTGCGACTATTCCAAAGCCTTTGACTGCGTAAATCACGACATTCTATTAAAAAAATTAACTTTCTATGGAATTCGGGGTGTGTCTTTGAACTGGTTCAAAACTTACTTGGTAGGTAGGAAACAATTGGTTAGAATAAATGACACCGACTCTAGTTGTAAAGATATTGAGTGTGGAGTACCGCAAGGTTCAGTATTAGGTCCCATTCTTTTTTTACTTTTCATTAATGACATCACTTACTTGAAAATTAAAGGGAAAATTTTTCTATTTGCTGATGATACCAGTATTACTTGGAGCAGCTCTGATATTTCAACGCTTCATTCAATTATAACCGCTGATTTACTTATAATCAAGGCTTGGTCAGACTCCAACTTACTTAGCTTTAACGTGGATAAGACTGTAGCATTATCTTATAAAGGAGTCATGCAACCCTTGCTTTTGAATGAGAGCCAAATCAATATCGTAAATTCCGTGAAATTTCTAGGTATTCTCATTGACAGTGATCTCAAATGGTCCTTGCATACTGACTCCTTAAGGAAGAAACTAGCCTCAGCTTGCTTTGCAATAAGATCTGTTTCGAAGGAACTAAATTTATCTTCTGCCAAAATGGCATATTTCTCATTGTTCGAGTCCCATCTTCGATATGGGCTTCCATTTTGGGGTTCTAGTACAGCGGCCCAATTTGATACTATTTTTAAGTTGCAAAAAAGAGCAATCCGTTATCTATTTGGTCTCAAACAAACAACTCATTGCAAGACCTACTTCAAAAATCACGGAATTTTGACGCTTCCCTCTTTATTTATTTTGGAAACGGTTTGTTTGATTCGAAAGCATCTAAACATTTTTCCCGATAGACCTGACCATGGCTACTCCATTAGAAATTCGGATTGTAACGTTTATTTGCCGATCCGTCCACTCAGCTAGTAAAGAATTCTATTCTATATCGTGCAAAGAAACTTTATAATCACCTTCCAAGAGAAATTAAATCCGCAACATCCTTCATTAAGTTTCGTAAGGTGACAAAAATCTATCTCTCAGAAAGACCATATTATTCAGTTGACGAGTTTCTTAATGTATAACAAAGAAACAAAATTAGTATTGTTTATAATTACATTTGGGTGTCTCAAGCAGTGGCTACAATTTGTCTCATTTGTTGTTGTCTGTACAAATTATGTAGGTTATACAATAATTTTACTAATTTAAAATTGTGTTATTCTGTTTTTTACTATATTTGTTTTTGTTTTATACTTTTTGTACTATTTGACTGATTTATTTTTTAGCTTTGTCCATAAAATTGTTCAATAATTTTCAGTGACAATAAAGCATATTTCTATTCTATTCTAATACTTCTTGTGCACCCACAACATTATGGCAGCTTAACTGCATACCACTAATGCTTAATTCTAGTTTGGATTGTATTCTAGTAAGTATGATTTGTAAGAGGACTTCCAGGCGTGTGTAACATGAGGCTATTTTAGTTTAACAGTTTTTGTACTCTTTTCATTTTAATAACTTGATCGGTATTGGTGTAGATTAGAAAATTTACTAGTTTTAATCAATATTATTGCATGACCAAACTCTCCTTTAGTAACCTAACGCCCTACGTATCGGCTTACAGTGTTTAAAGGGTTGTTAGGAGGGTTGTTACTGTCCTTGAAAGAATTTCTCTATGTATTCCTTCGATTGTCGTAATTTTTGTTGTATCCCCGTAATAAACAATAACAACCTTGACATAACAAGCGAGTCTCAAACGTATTTAGAATCACCGTATCAGCTTAAACTACCCTTGGAAAAATTCATAACCAGACAACTTTACCAGAAGATTTAATCAAACTTGAACCCTAAAAAATCTCTTATATACGACCTAATTATCGCTAAAATCCTTATAACTCTCTAAAAAGAGTCCATTCCATAGAAAGTAGCACAAATTATTGCAATACCTAAGTCAGGTAAACCTTCAGAAGACATTAAATCATATCATATAGACCTATTAGCATACTGCCAATGATGTCAAAGGTTTTTGAAAAACTACTGTTCGGTAGGCTACACTCAATTCTTGCATAACGACAACTAATACCTACCGACCAGTTTGGATTCAGACAAGAACATGTCACCACTGAGCAAATACGTATAGTCTGTAATTTTGTTTGTGAAGCTTTAGAAGAAAGGAAATACTGTTCAGCAGCCTTTTTGGATATTTCAGAAGCCTGTGATAGAGTTTGCATACTGCTCTACTTTAAAAACTTAGAGAAGTCCTTCCCTAAAATAATTTCTTTATCATTAAGTCCTACCTCTTTGATTTACAAGCAGTGATATCATCACAGGAATGTTCGCAGATGACAAAGCAATTTTAGCTTTACATCAAAACCCCAACGTTGCTTCGCAGCTACTACAGACCAATCTTAACAAAACACTGGCTAAGACAGTGAAGAATAAAAGTAAACGAGAGCAACTTAATCCATATAAAATTCACTTATAAAAAAAACAGAAAACACATGTTCACCAGTGTCAAAATAACCAAGAGTTACAACAAAAAGATTATGTTAAATACCTGGGAATGTATGTCGACAGGTGATTAGAAATTATGGAAGAAGCATACATCCACGAAAAAAAATAACTGAGTCTTAATCTTAGCAGACTTTATTGGTTACTAGGTAAAAGATCACAACTAACTCTACGTAACACGATATTAGTGTCTAAATCAGTCATAAAACCGGTATAGAGTTATGTGATCCATCTGTGAGGATCAGCGTCCAGGTCTAATGTAGATATCTTGGAGAGGATTCAATCTAAAGTCCTACGCGTTATTACAAATGCACCATAGTAAGTACCTAATCAGTTCATTATGCATGACCTTCAAGTCAATACTGTTAAAGAATAGATTACAAATTGTTCCCAAAAATATGCTCTAAGACTTGGATACCGTCCTAACAATCTGTCAACGAACCTTGTGAGGCCATTACCAAACGGACACTAAAACGACACACTCCCAGTGATCTGTCAACAAGAATTCTAAACTGAGTTATTTTTATATTTTTGTGTGAATTTCAAATTTACTAATAGTTTTTATTAAAATTAAAACATAAATAGGGAATTGCCATGGGACAACTTACGTTACACAATTTACTTATTGTAGTATTATTACAAGTCGTAAATAAATGAGAAGTTAAAAAAATAACTTGATTGGTATTGGGTGTTGATTAGAAAAATTATTGGTTGTAATAGATATTATTTCATTGTCCTACGTATCTTTTTACACTGTTCATAGGGTAATTTTATTGTAACAATAAAACACTGAAAACTTTGTTTTCAAACTTCCACAAAATTGATTTTAACTTGTTATCACTACAGCTGTTTCGGCTGATTGCCTTTCTCAAGTGATCTATTTTTGGCATGCGTTTACACTTTATAGTCTCTAACGAAAGAGATCGAGGAGGGGAGAACTGTTTGTCTCAAGTTGGTCATTCAGAATTATATCTGTGTTTTTTAGTTTGTTGATTTCCATAAATTCTAACAAGGATAGCTTAAGGCCTTTATTTTAAATGTGAAGAATTTTAAATTCGTCATTAAAAGAATGATTGTGATCTAGAAGGTGAAGTGCGTATTTAAAATCTGTTTTTCTATTATTGAAAGCCTTTTTATGTTTTGCTATTCGTTTATTAAAGTTTCTACCAGTTTGACCGAAGTAAGTTTTTGGGCAGTCGCCACATTTAAGTTCGTACACACCATTGTGTAAGTGTTTTTTATTTTGGCTCTTGTTGTTTTTGATATATTTGCCTAGGTAGTTATTTGTTCGGAAAGCTGGTGTTATTCCTTTCTTTTTTATGTGTTTGGCTATTTTTGTTGATATTTTGCATGTATATGTAATCGAGCAGAAGGTACTGGGTTTTTGTTGCCACCCAAAATATCAACAAAAATAGCCAAACACATAAAAAAGAAAGGAATAACACCAGCTTTCCAAACAAATAACAACCTAGGCAAATAGATCCAAAACAACAAGAGCCAAAATAAAATACACTTACACAGCGGCGTGTACAAACTTAAACGTGGCGACTGCCCAAAAACTTACATCGATCAAACTGGTAGAACTTTAATAAACGAATAGCAAAACATAAAAGGGCTTTCAATAATAGAAAAACAGATTATACATACGCACTTCACCTTCTAGATCACAATCATTCTTTTAATGACGAATTTAAAATTCTTCACATTCAAAATAAAGGCCTTAAGCTATCCTTGTTAGAATCTATGGAAATCAACAAATTAAAAAACACACACACGAATTTTATTGTCATTGTTCTTGAAATAATTCTTCTATGTATTTCTTCGATTGTTGTATTTTTGTCCTATCCTATGTAATGTTTTCATCTATATCTATGTTTTAGTTATTCTTTATAACGGTCGATATCCAATTTTGTTGTTTTTTCAATTCCCATTGTGTATTTTGTTAATAAATGTTAATGAATATTTTGTAAAATAGATGTAGAAAAAATGTTGGAATGCAAAAGAAAAGTTTTTTACTGAAGATTTTTTACTTTTTTAGTTTCTATAAACTAAATATTAAACGAAATATGATTATTTGTAGGTTGTATTTGCATGCGCATCTTCAAGCTCTTTCAGTGCAACCCTTTTTGAAACGAAGAGCTTGAAAGAATTTAATATACACCACATTGTAGCTTTTAAAATAACTTATGAGGTGTATATTAATTTTTTTCAAGCACTTCGTTTTAAAAAGGGTTGCACTAAAAGGGGTTGAAGATATTATAATAATAATATAGATACTAAACGCATGCGAATAAACATTTAAATAATGATATCTCCTTTAATTTTTAGCCTATACAAATAAAATCAACATTTAAATCTTTAGTAAAAAATGCTGTTTTTTTTGTATTGTAGCATTATTTATATCGTTTTTAGTTGTTGCGTTATTTTAAAAAAAGGGGATTTTTTGAGAAATTCCGAAAATAAAATCTCCACTTTAAACTCACGTAATATTAAAAGATGAGTCTCTTTGTTTTGTATGCTTCATTTTATATCCAAACATTTTTTCTGATAGAATCTAAATCATTGAAGTTATTCGCATGCTTTTTTATGTGTAGTTTATGATTTTTCAGTCACGAATAACTCCAAAACTACTTAAAATTTACCATCTTAGCGATCAACATAGTTTTTTCTTAATAAACTTTTTCCACCAGCCGAGTTGCGGTAAAAATTTCAAGCAAATCCATGCAAATACAAAGAATTCTGAGCCGAAAACCGTCATATCCTGGACTATGTACACAAAATCTTGTTGTGCATTTACACTAACGCTTTAATAAACTGATATTATACTAAAGATGTACTAATTAACTCAAATGGTTTTGTTATTTTTCTTCTTGTTTTTAATTTTTAGTATTTCGTTTCACCTTTTTTCATATAAACATTTTTAGTCTGTTTATAATAACACAAATTGCTATTTCGTTTTCTTTTCAAACAGGAATCTTTTCGTTTATGTTTATACCGAATTGGAAGAATGATATCACTCTCCAATGAACCGCGATAGCAGTAGGATTAGCATTGCTGTAGTTATGAAGAATTTGATGAAGTTTAAGAAAGAAGCAGATGAGGTTCGGGACATAAAAGATCTCGGCATATAGTTTTCAAGACAGGAAGTTTTTTTGTTTAATTTTATGAGTTAAGGGTGAATTCAATCTCAAAATGCTATTTGGCTGTCTTTGTTCAGTGAGTTTAGTGAGTTTAGTTAATCACAGTCTTCTTGGATGCTGTAGCCCATGAGAAGGGTTTTGAAAAACAGCGTTTTCAAGGTGTAAAGAAGTCCACTTGGTTTTAAGTGAGAATTAAACAGCTGAGTTTTGAAGAATACATTTTGTTATCATCCAGGATAATCTGAAGCCCAGTCTATTGTTTGACCTCCCCAAGATTTGTCCATTTTGTGTCTTCATGCGTTTATCCAGATCATTTGCAGTTTCTGTGGGACAATGTGTTTGATTTGTATCCAATTGCTTAAATTCTGTTTTAATTAAAGGTTAAACTTAATGTAAGTAATGTTGATCAAAATTAGGATATTTTGATTTATATTAATTGTTTAAATTGTTGCAAAAGCGCCAATGTAAGGTTTGTTAATAAATTTGGATAATTTTATTTGTAATAACTGTGTATGTGAAATAATAATAAATATGTATAAATAGATATAATAAAATATTGTAATAAATATATTTCATTTTAAAGCAGGATTTTAAAATTATTTCTTTTAAAAAATTCTCACTCTTAAAATTTTTTTTGCAAAGAAAAGCTTTTCTTTCTAACCAAAGAGGATTTTTTTAAACGGTGTCCATTTTAAATAGTTTAGGAATCTTCTTGTGTTTGTTGCCCAGGAAATCTCTGTTTTTTTTATCTTTTGTGTAGTAAGTTTCCCAGTCTCTCAAATAAAGAAATCTTATTTATGACCCAGCTCTGCAACCAAAATACTAGTAGTGGTTCGCAAACGTTTCAGTTTATTTGTTTACCCTATCTCCAGCCCAGTAATTGTTCAGTCTTCCTTTTCAACCGCCAATAAGCAATTATATATTGTTACAAGTGACACCTAAAGTGGTATGCAAATTAAATTGCTACAAATTTTGCTCTGATTTTATACTATCACGTTACTAAACTAACTTAAACGGTTTTGTTTTTTTCTTTTTATGATGTTTAAATGTTTATATTTTGGTCGCTGTTTATGACCACTTACCATTTTCGTGATTATTTTATAGCCAGCGCATATTGGCCGATTTGTCTACTTGACTGTTTAGGGAAACTTAAGATAATCTTGTCAAAAATTGCCTTGAAGACGAGTTGAGGGAAAAAGACGTCATCTCAACTAGACAATACAGATTTAGAAAAGCAAAATCAGCTGTAGATGCGATTACACATATCACAGACAATGTCAAGACCACAAGGAAAAGATGAGCCGTTTTAGTAATGTTTGATGTAAATAATCCGTTTAACTTTGCCAACTGGCGCACGTCATAAGCAAATTAGAATCTGCCGAAGTGTCGAGATATTTAAAAAACATTATAAAGGGATACTTAAATACTTAATGGGGTACTAGAAATCGATTATGGTAGATATAACATTGCAATAGCCAAGCCAGCAGTCGACGAGTCACATTAAGATAGGACGTCTGAGGTGGGTAGGCCATGTAAGACGGATGGAGCAAACCGACCCAGCTAGAAAAACGATTCTTGATAGACCTATTGGTCAATAAAAAAGAGGAAGACTCAGAACAACATTCCTAGATAACATACACCAAGATATGAGAAATATGGAAATACGTGCTTGGCGGAAGAAGGCGATGGATAGGGACGACTGGAAGAGAATTTTTAGGGAGGATAGGACCCACACAGGGTTGTAAATCTAAAATGATGATGATAGCCAAGCTGACGACCTAGCTATATTAGTAACAAATGACATCTATTGAGAAATCGTAGACGTATTCAGAGGAACTAATCCAGAAAGCACTAGAAGAACTAACTATGGGAATAAAAGTAAATGGCCGACCAATCAATAATATACGGTTTGCCGACGACACTCTTTTATTAGCGAAATGTCTTGAGGATTTACAACAAATGGTTGACAGGGTGGTAGAAGTCAGTGAAGAAAACGGACTGTCCCTAAACACAAAAAAGACATAATTTATGGTAATTACAAACGTCCAACAGCGCCAAAAAAGCATAACAATACATGGAGAACAAATTAAAAAAGTTGACAAATATAAATATGTGGGTACATTAATTAATGAAAATAATGAGTACACAGAAGAGATTAAGGCAAGAATAGGACAGGCAAGAAATTCTGTCAAAAAAGTACTCTGCAGCAGGACATTTCAATTTCTTTAAAGATAAGACTTCTGAGATGTTACGTGTTCTTCATATTATTTTATGGGTTCGAGGCTTGGACTTTACAGAAAGATGTTTCGGACAAATTGGAAGACTTCGAGTTATGGACCTACAGAAGGATATTAAGAATAAGTTGGGTAGATAGAGTCACGAATGTCGAGGTGTTGAGAAGAATGAGTAAAGATAAAGAGGTCTTAAATACAGTTAAAGTCAGAAAACTGCAATATCTGGGACATGTTATGATGGGCTAGCGTTATACCTTGTTGCAATTAATAATGCAAGGAAGAATACAGGGTAGAAGGAGTCGCGGAAGAAAACGCATCTCCTGGTTGAATAATTTGAGAGCTTGGTTTAACTGCACTTCTACTGACCTCTTTAGAGCAGCGGCGTCGAAAGTGCGAATTGACATGATGGTTGCCAACCTTCTTAGAGGAGATGGCACGTGAAGAAGAAGAAGACGCTGTAAATGACTGCTTTAGTAAAGTAAATATGTGGATGACGAATACCTAGGTACATGTAACTTGCAGGTAACAAGGCCGAAGCCGTCACCCTAAAAGCTCCGAAAGCCGGGCCAGATTTAATATTTAAATTAAGTAGTTATGAGCTCGTGAATGGACTCAGATACCAAATGCAGGACAATTATTCCATATTGCAGAAGATCGAGAAGCCTTCGCAATGGTGATCGCCAACGTCGGATAAATCTGATATGGCACGCGAAGAAGAAGTTATGAGCTAAAATCAATAAACTGTGTTAAATATCTAGGCATTGATTTAGACAGAGGCCTACGCTTGACGAAACATTTTTCGAGAGTGGTTAAGTAGGCGGACGACAGACAACAGCTATCCAGAGAGTAACACCCAAAATAGGTGGGTCTAGCGGCAACAAAAGAAGATTGTACCTACACGTTGTACAATCGACCCTCCTATATGAAACCTTCGTCTAAATATATGTACTGAGACACCAAAAGTACAAAAATGTGATCAATAGAGCACAAAGGAAACCCCTTCTCAAAGTTACCAGTACGTACCGAACCAATTTTACCCTGGTCCTACAGACAATCGCGGGTACGCTCCCGATTAGCCTCTTAACCAAAGAACGGCACATGTTATACGATAACCGAAACGGTCACTTACTTCAGATAAGAGCAGCTGTACGAGAGCAACTACTAGCAAAATGGCAGAGGGAATGAAAGGCACAGACTACGAAAGCCCAATGGACCAAAACCCTAATCCCTGATGTGGTGGCTTGGTAAAGCTGTAAGTTTAAACAAGTGAATTATTATTTTACACAATTTTTGACAGGACATGGATCTTTTAGGTCTTACACATACGCTATTAAGAAAACCAATTATGACATGTTCTACATGCGGCGAAAGGGGCGACGATGTGCATTGTATCTTTTGGTGTAATGTTTTCGCCCCCGAATAAAATAGGCTGTGGAACAGGATAAGGTTGACAACGCCCAACAATATTATGCATATAGAATATCAACACGAATAACTTCAAAGTCGTAATAGACTATATAATGAGGAAAAGAAAGACCATACTTAAAGGTCTGGAGAAGCCGTCATCTGAGGAAGGTTTCTCCCGCACCAGACAAGGGGATACCTATAAATAACTTTATCTTTATCGCACTGTTTTTCTACTTTAAATATACTTATAGCAGGTACACCTTTTACCTAGAATCAACCTTTTTTCCTATTTTTCTTCTACTGTGCCTAAATAAACACAGAGTAGGTACACCGGATATATTATATCTCACATATTAGAATAATTCAGTGACAACTCTAGTGCGGAACTAAAGCGGAAAACTAATCTGTCCTAATCTTGTTTCAGTAGAAACCAGCTTTCATATAGACAGGCAACCAGAGACACTACGGGTGTAAACTTATCTGCTTGTTTTTCTTCATTTTTCTATTCTTCTTCATTCTATAACATCAATCTTCCAAGCCACTTTTCTCTTTTTCCTTCGAAAAAGAACCGGACCCTTCCCTAGGCGCATGCCGTTATTATTTGTGCATCGTAGGACAAGCCCTAGGACCTTCTACAAGAACACACTTCCAGACTGCGCAGGGTATCCCCATGTTTCGTTCTCTAATGAACTCGTCTGAGTATGTTCAGCATTGAAGAGTTGGTGGTTTTAGTTAGTGGCGTACTATGGGGGTACGGATTCCGTGTGAACTGTTGTGTGAATTGCCGTTCTAGTGTGGCCCTGCCTTTTCTAGTTGAACCCAACAGTACTAGGGACACCTTACCCAGTCCGTTTTGAACATTTTCACCTCATTCCAAAAAAAGATCTTCCAGATCTAAAACCCTGTTCTTGATGTTAATTTTGTTGGTTATCATTTTTATGATCACTTTCAGAACAGTGCTCTTGTTGGTATCATACTTTAAAAGTTTATTTAGAATTTTGCCTGGCTGTAAAGAGTTTCGGTTTTTTAGTTTCTTTAATGCTTCATTTATCTATTCTTTGGTCATTTATCATTACATTTTCCGTAGTTATCTGTGGAGTACCTGGTATAAGTCAATCTTTGATGGTCTTAAAAAATTATATAAGGATAAGGAGTTCAAGTACTAATACCTATTTTGTTAGAGTCTGTTAGCTTATTTAGTTCCTATATATGCTTAAAAAAATTTATATCTGCTTGTACAGTCGGTTATAATCTTTCGTTTTCTTTATTATCGCTTTTATTTACTTTTTTTGCAAGTATTCGTTGCTTTTGTGAACTACAATTTAAAGAAGCTTCATTTTAAATTACACTTTATTTTGAATTCCTGTTGAAACCAAACCGATTTATTGGATTTTACGTGAATCATGTTTACTGTTCTGCTTCTTTGTACTTTACAAGCTGCTGATATTAGATTGGTTTTTAGTTTTTTTTCAATGCCCCTTTTATACCGTCTTTTTCAAGACTTTTATTTGTGTCTATTTTGGACCTTAATTGACTATGATATAAATTTTTGAATGCTGATTGTTACAAACTTGCAATGTGTAATCGTTCTCAGTTATATGCGATATCTTTGTCTTATTTCCATTTCCATTTCCATTTGTATTTGACTTTAAATTTGTTATTAATAATCTCGATTTTAGAAAACGATAAATTTTGTGTAATTCTTTTGTTTATTTATATTTATTAGTTATCCTTTTTTATTACGATAAACTACACATCCTTAGGAAATAAATTTGATTATCTAAACTATATGAAACCAGCGCTAATAGTGGAAGGTAGTTATAAAATATTCACACGTTATGCATGATTCCTGTTTAACCGTATAACCATCCCCGAGATCGAATCTCACCCCTTCGATTGACAGGAGCGATAAATCACTGCCTACTATGCAATAATAAATTAGATTGATTCGCAGTGTACCGTACTAATTAATTAATAATTAATTAATGGTACGTTAGGTGGGCGATTAGATAGTGCCCATTGCCCATATTACCGACGATGGCGTATGCTAATTCCTTGTAAATCACTCTATATGATTTTATCACTCGGCTATGAATAGTAATTGTTTGTTCTCGGGAACTGCCATTAACTTCGACCGTATCGGACATGTCTGACTGGGCAAAAAGAAGACTCTGCAAATGGGTGAAAGGATGGAGTTGTCATGTGAGAGTTAATTAAAAGAATTAACTCTCTGTTAGACTACCACGCAAATTCCTTAAGGGATTATTGCAATCTTTTATTTGATAAAATGGGGTGGAAATTAAGTATTCACTTGATGAAGTCGACCGATATAAACATAACAGTAATTTTTAGAAATTGGTATAATATACTGCTGAGGAAAACTAAGTTTTTTCAAAAACAGTGAAGTAAAAAACTTCTAGTATAAAATGGTATATATTTAAAAATTATTAAGTTCTTCTTCTTCTTCTTCTTCTTCTTCTTCTTCTTCTTCTTCCTCACTGGCTTTACAACTCGAGGTGAATCTTCGCCGCATCTACTATCGCCCTCCATCCTCTACGATCTTGCGCTTCTATTTCCCATTGCTGTATCCAAATTCTAGATAAATCAGTTTCAACATCATCCTTCCATCTTTTTCTAGGTCGGCCTACTGATCTTCTACCATCTGGTCTTTCAAAAAACACTGTGTCTTTAACACTGTATCATCCTCTAATTGTACCACGTGACCTGCCGATCTTATTTGGTTTGCCTTGATATTTCTAACTAGGTTTTCAGTTCCATACAGAGTTACCAATTGAGCATTGCGGCGTCTTCTCTAATACTCTATAAATTCATCTCTTTGAGGTCCAAATAATATTCTGAGAACATTTCTCTCAAATACTAGGAGCTTATTGATTTCCCACTGATTGAGAGTCCATGTTTCACTGCCATATGTAATAATTGGACGAATAATCAATTTCTACAGTGTTAATTTAGATTTTATTTATAGAATCTTTGATCTTAATATTGTTAAAAGGGAGTATATTGCTCTATTTCACGCAGCTATTCTTGCTGAGACCTGTTTTTCTATGTGATTGTCAGCTGTGATTATCGCCCCCAGATATTTAAACTTCTTTACTAGTTCGAAGTTGTGATCATTAATATCGATGTTGTGCCTAACTCTTGGTCTTGGATTTTTGGTTACTACCATATATTTCGTCTTTTCTTCATTTTTTCGGAGACCCAAACTACCTGTTTCCTCCTCGAGCTATGGAAACACCTCTCTCACGTCTCTTGTAGAATGTGTGACTGCATCTAGATCATCAGCAAAGGTCAGCAACAGTTTTGAATCTTGATCAGCAAATCCTCCTTTCAGCTCAGATGATATTTTACATATTCTAAAGCAAAATTGAACAGCAACGATGACAAGGAGTTTCCCTGTCTAAGTCCTGAATTTATTCCAAACGGCATCAATATTCTGCTTCCTATCTTTACTTGGGCATATGAGTCTGTTACGCATATATGCGTTAATTCAATTAATTTTCTTGGTATTCCCATTTCTAACATTGCTATCCACAATTTGCTTCTTTTTATGGAAACATATGTTTGCTGAAAATCTATGAAAATTTAGTGCCCATCGCGGTTAAATCCCAATTTTTCTCTAATATTTGTCGGATGGTAAATATGTGATCTATAGTTGAGCTTCCAGCACAAAAGCCGGATTGGTAGTCGCCTAGAATATCTTCCGAATATGGTGTGTCTCTTTAGCAAGATAATTAATAGCACTTTATGTGATGAGCTAACAAGCGATATGCCTCTATAGTTTCGGAATTGTTCTTTGTTTCCTTTCTTATATATGGGAATTATAACGCTTTCATTCCATTCTCTAAGCATTTTTTGTTGTTGCCATGCTCTCAGAATAATGTCATACAATTTGTGGTGGAAAAGGTTTCATCTTTTTTCAACAACTATTCATTTATACCATCATTTCCTGGTGCTTTCTGGAAACGTAATACCTGCTTCCACCGTCTCACGTTCAATTTTTAGTAAATTCCAAAAGTATTCCTTCCATCGTTCGACGATTTCCGGCTTTATCGTTCACCTACTCCATTTCTTATAGGCTGGGTTACTCCTTGCACCTAACACTTGCACCTTTTCTAACTGACTTCACTTCACTAAAGAATTTTCTTATTTGATTCCTCTCACCACTTCTGTCCATTTTCCGAATTTTTTGTTCTTGTAGCTCCTCTTTTTAGTTCTGAATATTCGCCTTATTTGTGCTCTTGTTCTATTAAAATCTGCTTTGTTCTCATTTGTGGGGACTTGTAGCATTTTCAATCTTTTTCTCATTTTTATTTCCAGAATTTTCTCGCATGTTTTGTCAAACCATTTCCGTCCTCTTTTTTCTAATGAAATCCATTTAAATAGTAATTACTTAAAAATGCCATAAAAAATAGCTTCAGAACAATACTAAAAAAGTTATTCAAAGAACTTAATAGATTATTTAAAAGCTATCGATGTGTTCCATAAGATTGAACTTTTTTTATTTAAAATTGCTTACTTTTTTTAGTACTATTTTGTAAAAAAGTATTTTTTGTAACCGTGTAATATACCTATTCTTGTAAATATGTTCAGATTCGTCGCTAATAACCATTAGGTGGATGCGACTTTGTCTTTAAATAAAAAAAAAATATTCCGTTATGTATAACCGTCTGGAACTTTTAATAAAAAAATAGTTTTCTTTACACATATTTAATTTTTATTTAATTTGTATTATTCTTATATAATATTAAAACATCTTTTAAACAATTTAAATTAATTTTTGGTACAGATCGTATTTTAGTTGTAATATTCTAAGTAAGGATTTAAGAATTATCTTAAATCCTTAAAATCCTTGAAATTCAATACGCACGGTATGTATGTTGGTTTCACATTGTAGGCAACAATATTGTCCTTATAACACCTGGCACACTTCTGCAACTTTTACATGTAAAAAAAACCAGCTCACCTTGTCATTGAACAAAAACCGCAAGATAAAGATAAAGAAACGATAAAAATCGCATACCGATAATCAGCAACTGTTGCCAAACATCTTCGGAGATCTCAAAAATCTAAATCGTTCACCTCACATGGCTTGTCCTATAGCAAAGAGATGAGATTCCCTGAGTTTGACATCTCCATTCTATCTGGCGCATAAAGAGATCTATCTCTGCGATAACTAAACAGCGATATACTGATAAGAGTTTGGAGAGTACAGCCGGCTTGTTCTTGTATGCGTTTGGAGTGGTCTCTATTTTCATACGTGCACATACTGAGTTTTATATCTAGTTTTTGTTCTTTCACGTCAAGTTCGCTCGATCACAATGCCACAAATTTGTTGGTACAAAGGGCTTGAATAATGTTTTTAATATGACCGGTGAAAATTAGAACCATTGTCGGACTAGCGATCTTTCTAACAGGTTACAATTTTTTTGTAACTTATCTTATGTTTATTTTTATATAAAGATAATTGTTTTTCATACTTTATGAGATAATTTTTATATTTTTAACCAAAACGCAAATTATTTTAAAAGCTATTTTAATTAGATTTCAGTTTTACAAGCATATACTTACGTGCTTACGTCATGTTGAATAAAAAACGGTTTTTCAAGAGCCATCAACTTAGTTTTCTCAAAGTCATGTTCAAAAGCATGACAAAAATAGTCACTTATGTTGTATCTTTAGTACATAATAGAAACATTTTTTCTCGCATTTGTTATTTTTTTTTTTGTTTTTTATTTATCTATTTGTCAATATTTCATTTTTATCCATTCATTTCATATGATGAAACGATTGCCAATGTAATTTCATAATTATAAAGTTAAAATTTATGTAAGTTACAGACATGAAAATACAAAGACAATTTATTAAAATTTAAACAGCATTTTGCCCCATATATTATGTTATCCTTTTAGGCAACTGAAAACATAACATCTAGAGCAAAATACTGTTTAAATTTTAATAAATTCTTTTTGTGTTTTCATGTATGTCCTTGACAAAACAATTGTAATAATTTATAAATATATTGAGAAAAAACATCTCGCTACATATTAACATAATAATATACATGAAATATAAAATTTATACATTTCTGGGTTTGACTGAGTGAATTCCTTGTGGGGGAAGGTGGTTTTTAGGAATTCCTTAGTTTACAGAGCTTTCCTATATTGGATAGATCTTGTAGTTTTTAATATAAATAAGACTATCGTACTGGGGTCTGAGAATGAGGCATATATTGTACGCCTTGGAACGGGTAGCCCAAAATTTATTATCATAAAAAAATAAAAACTACTTAAAATTGTATTGATTTATTTCCCATTGACTAGTATTCATATCATCTTTATCTTTTTATATAAAAATCTCGTGTTACGGTGTTTGTCGACGCTAATATCCGAAACCACTGAAACTATTCTAATAAAAGGATGTGAAAGTGTAATTTTTGGTCCAACTTAATAGGTGGGAAATTTTTTATCTCGATGAATGACCCTTGTTTTTTTATTGGCAATTGAAAAAAGTAACTAAAGAAACAAGA
Source organism: Diabrotica balteata (assembly GCA_918026665.1). Lineage (NCBI taxonomy): Eukaryota > Metazoa > Arthropoda > Insecta > Coleoptera > Chrysomelidae > Diabrotica > Diabrotica balteata. The sequence goes on from OU898277.1 coordinate 73,843,398, forward strand.
CGAAGATGCAGTATGTCACCCTTACTGTTTAATTTATATATTGAGGCAGCCCTACAAAATTGGAAAAACCACAAGTCAGCATAACTTCAGAAAACGTCAGAAACAATAACGTCAGAAAAACTTACAAGTCAGCATAAAAAAAACAAAATATTTAGTTACCAATTCAGATGCAAGGTTTGAAGTGTTGATAGACGAGGACGTGGAAATCAAACAAGTGAAAGGAACAAAAAAAGAATAGGTCAAACCATGGTTGAATCAGTTCTTTGTTATGGCTCTGATGTATCGAAAATTAATGCAGACCTGAAGAGAAGATTGTTTGCAGGTGAAATGGATTATTTGAGAAGAAGCGCTAAAACATCAAGGATGGAAAGAAAGAGCAATGAATCTATAAGAAACAACATTAATGCTACAGAAACGGTCATTGATAGAATAGAAGGAGGTTGAAAATGGTTTGGAATTGAGAATGCCTGACGAACGTTGACCCCAAAAACAGCAAAGATGAAAGACCCCTGGAAGAAGAAAATGAGGGGGACCTCAACGCTCATGGAATGGAGGAGTTAAAAGAAAGATGGAATCGAAAAGTTTGGAAGGGGAGCATGTGATCTATCTGGTTAACGGTTTCGTTGTCAGGTGACTTCCATATTCCTTGGAAGTATTATGTATGTATTCCTATGGAAGTATTCCTTGGTTCCTTGTGTATTATTTTATGAGAAAATCTTATTCCTTCTACTGTCATGTTTTTTGTGCTTGCAAAGTTTATTAGTATCAACCCTTTTTATGATTCTGACTAAAGCATTCGCTTCATTTTGGTTTCCTATATAGTGGTTGCATGCATTGTGCTTGTTGCGTTCTGTATTGTAAAAAGGCTTGCTTCCTTTCTTCACACGTTGCTTTCATTAATTAATTGATTAATTTATTAAAATTTCTAAAATCAATTTATTAATGTTGCCATCGCTTACTTTCTTAACCATTTTTTTTTTGTTTATATATATATATATATATATATATATATATATATATATATATATATATAATATATATTATTGTTTATTACCTTTCTCTCTCCGAGTGCTTCTTTTTCTGCTTTATGTAAGTTATTTTTACGATTATTGTCAGCTTTTCTTGATGTTACAGCGTAATAAATTTATAACTCTAAATTGACTATTATAATAGTTTACCCTCCAGATATTAGCAAACCAGTAGGTGGAACAGAAGATTTTTAAAAAAATCTCCACCATGTAACGGACAGGATTCTGTCCGTCCAGAGTCATAAAAAATAGTAATCCTAGTAGCATACAAAGGGACTATTGAAAAAAGGTATTAAAAACTCATTAATGAATATGAAAATCTAAACAAATTAAAATCATAGCAGTGGATATATTATATCAAAGTGCTTTACAATGGGGGCAGTAATATAAATACAGAAGCAGAAAAAGGTAATGATAATGACAATATAGAACTTACAAAAGAAAACAATCAAAGATACCCTATTAAATTAAAAAACAGAAGACCTACAGGTCCAGATGACATACCAATAGACAAAAAATGAAATAGTAAAAATCGTACCAATTATTGTAAAATCAGATTGCTCAACACAACTATTACACAAGGATAATTAGCAAAAAGATTTATAAAAAATGCATATTCAGTGAAGAGCATAAAATCTTTTGACAAACTGGATCAACAACTAGATGTGACTCTATCATTTGACTGCATCAGATTAGAAGATGTGCTTAAATTAATTGTAGTAATATTAAAACTGATAACAAAACAAATATTAAAGTTGAAAATGAACTATTATCGAAAGTATGAAATCCAGTAGGGAGATAGTTCACAGGCAGGTCCATTATTCTTCAACTTAGTAATGGACAAAATCATAGAAAACACTAAAAAGTCAGGACAAAAATATGAACAGGGAAAAAACAAATAAAAATCTTTGATTATGCCAACCATACATTTTGATCTCTTCTTCTCCTTCTTCCTCTTTAGAAATAATTCTGTTTCTTCATTGGCGGATTATACCTCTATGAATGGTTTTCAGGCCATTCTTTTGCGCGGTCGTCCGTTATTTCTTCTACCGATTGGTGATTTATCTATTGCTATTTTGACGATATGGGTTTCCCCCCTTCTGCTAATCTGGTTAGTCTATTCTTTTTTCTGTTTAGTATCCACTCGTTTGTACACTGTACGTTACATTTTCTTCTAATGTCTTCACTCCTCTTTCGAACTCTCAACATATTTCCTGTAATACTTATCTATACTATGATCTCATTGAATTGAATCTCATTGATTCAATTGAATATCATCATATCAATTTTTTTATGAATAAGAAGGCAACTGTAAAAATACATGAGAACAAAGTCTATAAAAAAAATAGAAATAAATTGATTATAAAGACCTGGGGATATTACTTATATATGACTGTCTTTTATACTTAAGAGGGAACAGATATGTATTTAAAGAAGGAATTGCAGTAATCAAGTAATAACTTAAACACTAAGATATTTTTTATGAAAATCTAAGTCGAATTGACATTGGAAATATTTTAACACGTTAGAGCTTTGAATGACATGCAATTTGGTTAACACTACATTTATTTTTAATAGATAAATATTACAAACATTTTAAAGCTTTTTAACTAATTTTTATTGATACCATCTCATGGGAAAATTGTATTACTTTTATTCTTATTTACCCAATAAAACTATACTATACTCACAGGCATGAAAAACAGAGCACTTGCTTTAATAGCCCCCTTGATAGCCTACTCTAGGTCTGAAGATACATTCTGCAAAACGCACATGCGGTCTTCGCCATATTCTCTCACGGCCATCTATGGACCGCAAGCTAAACCTAGACTAATCGGTAAATAAATTTAACGTGCCTTTAATTATTTGCAGTAAAATGAGCATGGTTTCTGGCAAACTGAAACCGCACAATTCGACGGTGCCTGAGAAGGTGTAGGCCTGTTGCAGGTCTGCCACTTCTTAAATTTGCTTATCCAAGTCTTCGTCTAATTTTTCCATTACTAACCTTAGTATTCCGGACGTACTAAAGTTGATTTCGGATTTATACAGCCGTGGCAAGACGATCTCATAGACTTTGTAAGAAGATGAAGCGAACATCTTCTTCTTCTTCAGATGCAAATCCACTAATGGATGTTAGCGATTACATTTTCCATTAACTCTCTATTTCTTGCAATATGTATCAGAGATTGTATGTCGTTAATCCCTGTCCATTGCTATATGTTTCGGAGCCAGGACATTTTCTTGCGTCCCATTCCTCTCTTGCCTTCAATTTTACCCTCGATTATAAGTTGGAGGAACTGGTATTTTTCATTTCGCATGATGTGACCTAGATACGCCGTTTTCCTTTTCTTGATGGTTTCGAAAAGTTGGCGTTCTTGGTTTATTCTTTTAAGGACATCTATATTTGCGATTTTCGCTGTCCATGGTATTTTTAGGATACGGCGATAAAGCCACATTTCGAAAGCTTCCAATCTGTATATATCCCTCTTTTTGAGTGTCCAGCCCTCTACGCCATATAGCAGCACTGACCATACGTAGCACTTAGTAAACCTTAGTCTCAGTTGAAGATCGAACTCAGAACAAGTCAGTACGTTCTTGAATTTTACGAAAGCTTGTCGAGCTTGCTCAATGCGACATTTTACTTCCCTGTCCGATGCCCAGTCTTCAAAAAGCCACGATCCCAGGTATTTAAATTTACTCACTCTTTCTATGGATTTACTATTCAGTGTTATGGTGGAGTTTTCAAATGCATCCAAGTTTCTGGAGATGATCATGAATTTGGTCTTTTTGGTATTAATCTCTAGTCCCATTCGCTCACTGTATTCTCCGATTATAGTGACAAGTTGTTGAAGATCGACTATGTTGTCACAAATTAAGACACCATCATCAGCATATCTTATGTTGTTGATCAATACTCCATTCACCTTGATTCCCATCTCTGCATCCTCCAAAGACTCTTGAAATATGGCTTCTGAATAAATGTTAAATAAAAGAGGGGAAAGCACACATCCCTGTCGAACGCCTCTTCTTATATGTATGGGCTTAGATATAAAATTGTCTATTTTTAGCTGTGCCGTTTGATGCCAGTACAAGTTTTCAATGCATCTTATGTCTTTTTGGTCTATATCAACTTTCTTGAGAATCTGCATTAACTTGTGGTGTTGGACACGATCAAACGCTTTTTTGTAATCTAAAAAGCATAGGAACACATCCTTCCTCTGATCGTAACAATTTTGGACCAGTACCTGTGTTGCTACTATTGCTTCTCGTGTTCCTAAACCTTGCCTAAACCCGAACTGTGAATCACTGATGTCCCATTTACATTTTTTGTATAATCTTTGATGTAGTATTTTTAAGAATATCTTTAAAGTGTGACTCATCAGGCTAATGAGTCTGTGATCCTCACATCTTTTTGCATTGACTTTCTTGGGCAGGGGAATAAAGGTAGAGCGTAACCACTGTTGAGGATAGCAGCCAGTTTCATAAATTAAATTAAATATTTTGTGTAGTGCTGAAATTCCCCTTTCATCTAGTAATTTGAGTATTTCTGACGGGATCTCATCTGGTCCAGGTGCCTTATTGTTTTTTGAATTTAATATTGCTTTTTATATCTCCTCTTTGGTGATTGAAGGGCCAGTCAGCTGGTCGTCTGTATAAACTTCACTCATGGGTCTTTCGTCATGGAAGAGCTCCTGGATATAATTTTCCCATATATCAATTTTCTCCTTTTCACCCAGCACTATCTGGTTATCCTGATTAACTATGGTAGTTGGTCTTCGTTTTCTGTATATTCCAGCAGTCTCCTTAAGCTTTTTATGTAAATTACGGTCGTCGTGTTGTCTTTGTAAATGTTCTAGATCGATACATTGTTGCTTAAGCCATTCATTTTTTGCTATTCTTATTTTTGCTTTTATTTGCCTGTTAATGTTTTCATACATATTGCTGCCATCTTGGTTATTCTTGTGTCTTCGTCGTTCTTCCATTAGTAATAGTATTTCTTCTGTCATCCATTTTTGCTTCTTGTTATTTCGTTTGTACCCTAAGTTGTTTTTCATGATGTCTGTTACAGCACTTGTAATCGTATTCCATGTTGGTGTTATATCTTCGGTAATGTTTGTCGTTAATATTTGAATTTGTGCGTTTATTTCATTGCTTATTTTTGCTTGTATCACTGGGTCTTTCAGTTTATCCAGTGCTATCTGTTGTTGAGTTTCAGGCTTGTTCTTGCATGAAAGAGCGATCTTTATGACGGCCACTAATAGTACGTGGTCAGAAGGGACATCTGCTCCAGGGTATGTGCAAGCTCTTTTGACAGTTGTGCTGAATCTAGCGAACATCACGGGCACTAGTTCTTCGTTTTAGACCGGTTCCAGATAGTCTAGTGTAAGCTCCGGTTGTCAAAAAACGTGTAAAAATGCGGTGCATAGTACTATTGGATATTTGATACTTGTGAGCAACATAATGCTAACTTTTTCCGACTTAAAGCTACGCAGCAACAGCAGCCGCTGTTTCGAGATTTACAACCATATTTCTTGAGATTAAATCAATGCAATTTTACTTCAAGTTGTGTTCACATTGATAAAAATAAAAGAATAACAACAGTTACCTTTGCACTTAAAAGTGATTGTATATTCTTAATTTCTGATTTTTTATGCATTTTTTTTTTTCGGATAAGCACTTAAGTTTTATTAGAAAATACTTACAACAGTTTATTTCCTTTATGTTTATGTTAGTATAATAATAAAAGTTTAATGAGAATTAAAATTTTAAGTTTTTATTTAAAAAATGCAAGTGCTCTGTTTTCGTGTCCCGTGAGTCTATAATAAATAAAAAACTACTAGACTCAATTACTATAAAAAAGTTTACCTAAAAATAAAATAGGTTTAATTTATACACATCATTTCCAAACACCATCATCACGTAAATTGTTCTCGTTTTGTTAGAAACATTTTCAGACAATCTACAAATTTATATATACCTAACTATTAACTATTAACATTTCCCATTTCCCTATTTCTCAAAATAATAGGAGGACTATACAAAAAAAAAATAGAAGAAGATATAGATGACACCCAGTTTGGATTCAGAGGAGAACTAGGACCGAGAAAGGCTTTGTTCGCTTTTAACGTTCTCGCGCAAAGACGACTAGATATGAACCATGATCTCTATGTCTGCTTTATAGATTATCAAAAGGCTTTTGATAGAGTACGACATCAGAAACTCGTAAAACTGTTAAAAGAAAAGAATGTGGATAGTCGAGATATACGGGTTATTGTCAATCTGTACTAGAATCAAAAAGCAACGGTTAGAATCGAAAATGTCGATACAGAAACAATAGAAATCAAAAGAGGTGTTAGACAGGGTTACGTGCTGTCCCGATTGTTATTCAATCTGTACCGAAGCTATTTTTAAGAAACCAATATCAGAGGAACAACAGGGTATATCAATAAACGGAAAATTCTTAAACAACATAATATTCGCAGATGACACCGCTGTTTTTGCAGACAGTCTAGAAGCATTGCAACGCTTAGTAAATAGATTACATCAAGTCAGTATCAAATATGCACTACAAATGAACGTTAAGAAAACCAACTTCATGATTTTTCACGCTATTATACGGTGTAGAGGCCTGGACTCTCAAACAGAACAACATGAAAAATATTGAAAGTTTCGAGATGTGGTGCTACCGTCGAATGCTGAAGATTTGTTGGGTTGAAAGAATAACAAACTGTGAAGTAATACGAAGAATAGGAAAAGACCCAGAGATTTTGTTAACGCTAAAGCGAAGAAAACTCGAATATTTTGGTCACCTGATGAGAGAACATAAATACGCATTACTTCAAAATATAATGCAGGGAAAAATAGAAGGAAAACGGAATCCAGGCCGTAGAAGAATGTCATGGTTGCGGAATTTAAGAAAGTGGTTTGGCTGCACCACTAATGAACTCTTTAGGTCAGCCGTAAACAACGTCAGAATAGCCTTGATGATTTCCAATCTCCTATAGGAGTGGCACAAAAAGAAGAAGAAGCATATAGTAGGAAGGCTAGATATCGAGAGAAAACAAGTAGAAAGAGTGAATACCTACAGATATCTGGGAACCTTGGTAAATGAAAACAATGACCAAGGTAGACAAATAAGGACACGAATTGAAATTACAAGACAAGCATTTATAAAAATGAAAGCAATGTTTGTCAATCGAGACCTTCCTCTGGATCTGAGAATAAGAGCCTTGAGATGCTACGTGATCTCGACTTTGTTGTATGGAATGGAAAGCTGGACACTAAAAGTGGATAGTCTAAAGAAGTTGGAATCATTTGAGATGTGGTGCTATAGAAGGATTTTGAAAATACCATGGACCCAACGAGTTACAAATGCATAAGTGTTAAGAAGGCTACAAAAGGATTGCGAGGTCATAAAGCATATCAAAACAAGAAAGCTGGAATATTTTTAATCCACATTACCAGAGGTGCGAAATATGAGATATTAAAGCTCATAATACAAGGTAAAATCAGAGGTAAAAGATCCATAGAAAAACGAAGAATTTCCTGGCTGAGAAACCTAAGTGATTGGTATAGTTGCAGCTCAGTAGATCTTTTTAGAGCAACCGCCAATAAGGTACAGATAGCTCTGACGATAGCCAACATCCGATAGGAGAAGGAACTACAAGAAGAAGGGCTATTAACCAATATCTTGTTATACACATTTGATAGTCCTAACAACGTAAAACTCTTGTGTACATCAATTGAAATAATCTCCAAATATTATCTATGATGATCTCTTACTCTTAGTATTTTTTATTAAAATAAACTACTTTCTAAGAATTGTTATATAAATATGTAAAAGTTTCTATTTACTCTAATTTCTAATTTATACTATATTAACACAAGACATCTATTATTAAGTTTTAAAAACTGTTATAAAAATGATCCCAACTATAAGAATTCCATCAAACGTCATCTCTTGACATAATTGCTTATTTATTTACAAGCTACAAACAACCCTTAACCTATAATTTGAGCACTCTCGACTACACAATGACCCTTAGGAATATTATTTTTGTTATTTGCACTATTTGCTATAATGTTTTTATTTGTTGCCCATTTTCAGGACACCTTAGGCGCCATAGCAGGTAGCTCTTCTTTTGTTTGCGCATACTTCTCGACCAAAACACATAATTATACATATTGTGGATCTGTCAAAACTGGGGATTAGTATTGTGATAGCATAATACATTTGGCTCTGCCATGAAATGTAGGCTGGTAAGAATTTTTGCTTTTGTGTTCACGGGGTGTTACTTTACTTACGTGAATATTGTACGGATTTGTGTTAAAATACCACTCCGCGGGATTTTGACTACTTCTTTGTATCATATTGGTTTAGTCTTTATTTGGTGTATTTTCGGTTTTGTTCACGGTATTTTAATGTATTGTTAGACTCTATGGTTTGTCATTTTCTTGTTTCTTTTGAGGTTACTTGTAGTGACGAATACTTATGTGTCAGTTAGATATATTTGTTATATCTTTGTGAGAAATTCGGACCATTTAAGAGATTTCTTACATTCAGATATTCTTTGTTGAATATTAGTTTTTCTTTAATTTTTATGAATTCCTTATATATTTTTTAATATTATTAAAAATCTTTAGAATGTTTTATTTATATAATTAATTTTAAATAAGATTTCGTCTGTCATTCAGTTCTGTTTTGTTTGTCGCTCTGGCAATAAATTCTTCTTTTTCTGTTTTTTACTAAGAAATTTTATTATTTTATATATTTTTATATATTTCATAATATCGTTCCATGGTTCACCTATTTTGAACTAATCTTGAGAGCTTGCCATAAGCTGAAGGTTCCCATTTATTTTCTACTAAACTTCTTGCTGAATATCCAGTTTTTTTTGTTTTCTTATATATAACATGTATTTTCTGTTTGGTCTTTTAGGTTTTTTTAGAGATAATTTGATACTGGACACCGCCACGTTATGGCAGAGTTCACATCCGATTCTGTGTACGTTTTTACAGACTTAACGAAGTTCTTCTATCTTTTTATATATTCTAATCTTGACTCTATTTGGTTTCGCACCACTTTATTCTTATTATTTGCATATAAAATTCCGGCATATGCTAATACTTTACCTTCACCAACTTTAGCGTTAAAACACCATAACAAGGTTAATTCTTGGGCTTTTGGTAGTTCTTCTTACAGTGTCTAGTTCTCCATAAAAATTCTCAATTAAGTCTTCAATTTTATCTGCTGTTGGAGCATAAACTTGAATAATCTTGAAACAAACTGGCTTTGCTTCAAATTTCAAGGCATTTACCTGTTTACATTCCATTACTAATAAAAAGCTTGACTAACCCAGACCATTGTACTCATCACCATCACTAACATCTAAGATAATAAATTAAGGTTTTTTCATTTTAGCTACCGTATTCTCAAGTGTTCCTAGATTGTGTAGGCTTTCAACTTTCTTCCATGGCTACAATACATGAAATAAACCACAAAATAAACTCTTCGTTTAATCCTTAATATTGGATTAATATTGTATTTTAGATAGAGCTTTCGATCTGAAAGACTAAACATAAAATATCCAAATAATTTATCTTACAGTTTCTGATTTATTCCATTTTCTCGAACAACTCCCATATCTTTGACAGATGGTCCAAGTCACTATGCCAAGGTTAGATAAATTCACAACATGAATATTCAATCATTGCTTTACAAAGAGTAAATAAGTAAAGAAGACCAAAGAGTAAATGACTAACCTTCGTAAGTGGGTATATTTATTTAAAAACCCTTAAAAGGGCTACATCAAAAAAACAAACGTTTTCGGACTAAACAGTCCATTATCAGTCCATCATCAACAGCGGGAAACTCAGTTTCCAGCTGTTCTCCGTGCGTAGAGGTTTTCTCCCCGGCTCTGGAACTCAATTTTTACAATGTATATTACCTGAAGTCATATTTAATTTAATACTGAACATCGCAGTTTTTTAACAACAAGATAATCAACAAGTATAATCTTTTGTAACTATATGTAATTTAAAGGGTTTTTACCCATGTATTTTTGGTGGCTCAGGCATTTTAACCTAGCGATTTTAAACCTGATGATGGACTGTTTAGTCCGAAAACGTTTGTTTTTTTGATGTAGACCTTTTAAGGATTTTTAAATAAATATACCCACTTACGAAGACTAACCTCTTTTTTTGTGATACGTGGTATACAGCCAGCTACAGGAATTGTTTTCCTTGTGGATTTTAAATGACTAACCTTCGTCGAGTCCCACTTAAACTACTAAGACTAGTAGGAAAAAGTAGCTCCGGATCTTGCTATCTAAGTCATGTATTTTTAAACCTTGTAGCTTATACAATTTCCTACACTAGCTTCTATTATCACGTTAGACATTTCCTAAAGTAACTTTCAAATAAGATACGAAGTCATTTTATTTAAAATTAAATTATATACAACTCGTCTTAAATTATCCAAATAATGAATTTAAGAATCAAGTTAAACAATTAACTTTCTTTTAATAACAACAACAACAACAACAAGGAGTCTGCGTAGCGAAGTCTATAAAAGACTGGTCCACAAATTTAACATAAGAGCAAAAGAATTTAATATGACAATGCCATCTCAGAAAACTAAAACAATAGTAATCAGCAAAGAAGCAACCAGATGTAAAATAGAAATTGATGGCATCAGTATTAAATAAAAAATGAAAATAAAGTACCATGGAATTACACTCTCCAGGTATGGAGACCTAACCAAAGAAGTAAGAGAAAAGTAAAGAATTTATGAAGCCAGTGTAAGACCAATAATAACATAGGCCTCAGAAATAAGACCCAAAACAGCTACAACAGAAAGGTTACTAATAATGACAGAGATGAAAATACTGAGTAGAATTACAGAAAATACGCTGAGAGATCGAAAGGGAAGTGAAGATATTGAAAGAAAGTCACCAATCGGCAGAAAAAGTATTGGATGACCGCGCAAAAAACGGAGTAGCAACCTTCCGTAGAGGTATTAATCCACCAATGAATTAGCAGAATTGCTTATAAAAAGGAAGAAGAAAAAGACGAAGAACAAGGATCTTCCAGACAGTCTCCTCAAGACACATCCCTAATATTTCGAGGTGTAAAAAGTTTAAGACCCATAGAAAACAATTTGGCATAAATGAACGTTTTGTACACGCCTTTTTAACAAGAATCCTTGGACATGAATGTAAGTACTATTTATATAATTTTTCAAACAATACTTGTAACATTGGCACTTTTTGTAATAAACCTGATAGAACTCTTTTAGTTACGATATGTAATTCTTTCAAATTTTAATTTAACTTGTTTGGGAAGCTGAAGATGACCAAAAAATTAAACTGGTCGAAACCGGTTGTTCTAAGCTAAATCGACTGGCTGCAGTTGACATTTATTACAATCCCGAAGAAACTAAATGTTCAGCTCTGTAATAACCACCGATTTATAATCCTGATCAACCAAGTCAATAAAGCGTAAACCAAGATTATTCATAGAAAAATATATGATAAATGTGAGTCAAATATCGATAGATTACAGTTTTGTTTTGGGAAAGATCTTGGAAATAGAGAAGCAATTTTCACATTCCAGGTGCTTACAGCGATTAAAAGAATAATGGATATGTGTATTTGTGGTTTGTGGATTTAAGAAAAACATTTAATAATATCAATCATGAATAACTAATAGATATTCTATGAAAGACAGGTATTGATGATAAGGATATTCGGATTGTCGCAAACCTATACCGTCAAACCTCATGAGTAAAAATAGACAATTAACTTACTGCAAGTGTGGAAATCACAAGAGGTATCCAATAAAGGTGTATTTTATCTTCACTTCTCTTCAATAGTTACCCTAAGAGAATTTTTTTCTGATATAGGTAAGTAAAGCACTTTTAAATCCACTGCATGGATATTGTTTTATTTTCCTATTACATATTTGTAATTACGTTTTTATTGTTGATGTAAAATGCGAAAAAATTCATTTTTAAAGTAGTTAATTTTAGTATTGTTCTGAAGCTATTTTCTTGTGGCATTTTAAACTAATTACTATTTAAATGGGAAAAAGCCACAATTAAAGGGTAAAATACCTTTATTGACGTTTCAATTTCCACTTCGGAAATTGTTCTTAAAATACAAACATTAGTAAATTTACAATTAGTAAATTAAATACCATTATGTTAGTAAATTAAATACAATTTGCTAATGTTTGTATTTTGAGAACGATCTCCGAAGTGGAAATTGAAACGTCAATAAACGTATTTTAACCATTAATTGTGGCTTATTCCCATTTAAATAGTAATTAGTTAATTTTATTTCTATATTACTTTGTGAAACATTTTTTATTAATGATATTGAAACTTAACAAAGGTAAGATATCTTTAAATATTTTTAATATCAATGTTCTTAATTCGGATAATAAATAACGGAATGAATAAAAACCGTTGTTTTTATACAATCTTCTCTTCTGACATACTAAAAAAATTGAAAACTCTCTTTCCTCGAAGAAAGAAGAAAAGAAACTATCGGTACCGCCTCCAAGTTAAGTCCTGCAAGATCAACCAGATAGTCTCATAATCCCTCCGGTGTTCATGACTGCATAACTTAATGAGACATTCCAAGAGATCATTTTTACCGATAACCCTGACAAGTCTTGTAAATTTTAACAAATAAAACTTATTTGTTTAAAACTTTAATTGGTTTGTACATATTCGTTGATATAGACGAATTATGCTATATGATTGTTTTATATAATTTTTTATTTCTAGAAAAATAGGTTACGCTTCAATATTATGTATATAAGACAAAACGACTCTAGAAATTTATTTTTATGCTCTGATAGTATCTACAAAATTATTCTTTAAACACATGATATATTATCCACATTAAAATGGTTAATTGTGCATTATTTCTTAGAACAAATATTATTTATTTTTTATGCTATATTGTAAAGTTAACCTATAAACAATTTGTTTTGATTCTAAATGACTATTTTTTTGTATGTTAGTTTGCCAAACTGCCAATCTTGCTTTAATTTTATAAATAAGGAATTAATTTAACATACAACCAAGACACTCTGGTAGCATTAACAATTCGCGAAGTATGAGAGGAGCTGACAGCGATAGCGATCACTTTCTGTTGAAATCTAAATTAAGAACGCGATTATCAATACAGAAACTGGAACAACAAAAAAAGAGAGAAATATAGAACATAGAAGCCCTACAAACACCAAATAAAGAACTAGATTATCAAGTGGTAATAAGCAACAGATTCCAATTTCTCGGAGAGAAAGAGCATAATGTAGAGTAAGAACAGGCATGGCAGCAAGAGGCATCAGTTATAGAACAAGTAGCCAAGGAAACCATTGGAAAAGGGGACTCGCCCAGAACGGAAATGGTTTGACAAATCATGCGAAGAAATCTCTTTAAATAAAAACAAAAAAAAATTGAAAATGCTACAAGACCCCACAGATAAGAACAGAGCAGATTTTAACAGAACAATAGCACAAACAAGGCGACTATTGAGGACTAAAAAGAGGAGCTACCTAGAACAGCAAATCCGGGATATTGACAGAAGTAGCGAGAGGAATCAAATAAGAAAATTGTTTAGTGAAATGAAGTCAGTCAGAAAAGGTGCAAGTGTTGGAGAAACACAGCCTATGAGAGATGAAGCAGGTGAACTTATAATGATAGAAACGGAAATGGAAGAAATGTTTTCGGAATTTACTAAATAGTGAAAGTAAGACGGTGGAAGCAGATATAACGTTTCCTTCAGCAGACATCGAACTACCAGCACCAAAACTTGAGGAAGTAAAGAATCCGATCGCGTCTCTAAAAGATCATAAAGCACTAGGAAATGATGGCATAAATGAAAAGTTGTTAAAAAAAGAAGGAAACCTTTTACATCAAAAATTGTATGACATCATTCTGAGAGTATGGCAACAACAAAAAATGCCTAGAGAGTGGAATGGAAGCGTTATAATTCCCATATATAAGAAAGGAAACAAAGAACAATTCTGAAACTATAGAGGCATATCTCTTATTAGCACATTATATAAAGTGCTATAAATTATCTTGCTACATAGACTCACATCATATTCGGAAGATATTCTAGACGACTACCAATACAACTTTCGTGCTGGAAGGGCAACTAAAGATCAGATATTTAACATCCGACAAATATTAGAGTAAAACAGGGAATTCCACCGCGATGTGCACCAAAATTTCATAAATTTACAGCAAGCATATGATTCCACAAAAAAGCAAATTGTGGATTCCATAAAAAAGCAAATATGTTAGAAATGGGAAAAACCAAGAAAATTAGTTGAATTCCCACAAATGTGCGTGACAGACTCATAAACGCAAGTAATAATAGGAAGCAGAACATCGATGACATTTGGTATAAATTCAGGATTTAGGCAGGGGGACCCCTTGTCAATGTTGCTGTTTAATTTTGTTTTAGAATACGCAATAAGTAAAATATCGAAATATCGTCTGAGCTGACAGGAGGCTTTTCTGATCAAGAATCAAAACTGTTGCTGGCCCTTGCTGATAATATAGATGCAGTCACGCATTCTACAAGAGATGTGAGATAGGTGTTTTCACAGCTCGAGGAGGAAACAGGTAGTCTGTGTCTCCGAATAAATGAAGAAAAGACGAAATACATGGTAGTAACCAAAAATCCAAGACCACGAGTTAGGCAGAACACCAGTATTATTGATCACAACTTCGAAGTAGTAAAAGAGTTTAAATACCTGAGGGCGATAATCACAGCTGACAGCCACATAGAAAAAGAGTTTTTAGCAAGGATAGCTGCGGGAAATAGAGCATAATACTCCCTTTTAACATTATTAAGATCGAAGCTGCAAAAAATTTAAATTAACACTGTACAAATCGATTATTCGCTCAATTATTACATATGGCAATAAAACATGGACTCTTAACCAGCGAGGAATCAATAAGCTTCTAGTATTTGAAAAAAAAGGTTCTCAGAATAATATTTGACCCTCAAAGACATGAATTTACACAGGTGATTGGAGAAGACGCTGCAATGCTGAATTGGTGACTCTGTATGGAATTAAAAACATAATTAGACATATCAAGGCAAACCGAATAAATAGGCAGGTCACGAGGTACGATCAGTGGATGACAGAGCCTTAAAGACAGTATTTTTTGAAAGAGCAGATGGTAGAAGATCAGTAGGCCGCCCGAGAAAAAGATAGAAGGATGGTATTGAAGCCGATTTATCTAGAATTGGGGTACAACAATGGGAAATAGAAGCGGAAGATCGTAGAGGATGAAGGTCGATTGTGGATGCGGCGAAAACTTACCCCGAGTTGTAAAGCCTGTGAATAGAATAAGATGACACGTACAATATTCCTATAGAATTTTGTATGAACAATTTCTCTCCCAAGACTAACTCTATGGAGTGAAATATATTCTAAACATGTATTCTTATATAAATTTTGCCAATTATATCATTCGGGATAAGATTCCTCCACCTTACACAAACAAGAACTATCGAATGAAATCAACATCTCACCTCTGCTCTTCAAGTTTCATTTAGAAGAAATTGTTAATAAAGCCCTTCTGGAGACACAAGGCATTGTAGTCAATTATAGTTTATTTTTATGAACGAGAGAGTAATTAGCATACTTTTAACTGGTACCTCCGACCACTCCATGGGCGTGCTCAAGATAATTAAAAAATACTTTGAATAATTGTAAAAAATAAATGAATTATTTCAGTGTTATAAAGTGTTATGTGTATGTAAACAAAAGTGACCTCTTTTATCACATACTATATTAGAACTGACTAGCCTACATTAAAAAGGGTTTTAAAAAATTCACATTTTTTTTAATTTTTAAAAATTACAAAAGAGAAAAAGAGTTTTTAAAACCGTCTAAGGTATGTTAAATAGATGAATAAAAATATTAATATAAAACTTACAGCTACTTGTTACAAATCCAAATCAGATTCAGAAGATGAACTTTCAGAACCAAGATTTATAATAACTGGCTCGATTATTTAATCAGTAATATTGTCCAGCTTCCACATGTTTTCCTCTTCTTTAATAGTGTGATTTACTGCCTTTTCCCAGTTTTCAGGTTTTACATTATTTACGGCCTCCAAAAACAACGGTTTAATATCATGAATTTTAAAAGTGGTATTTTTTCTTGAAACTTCACTCTTTATCTGTGCCCATAACAGTTCAAGCGGGTTTAATTCACAATGATATGGGGGGATCTAAGTACTGTCATTCCACGATTTTTGGCAATTTCATCAATTTCGTATTTTTTAAATTTTTCTTTATGAAGGGCACACAACGAATAAAGTTCCTTTCTTATAGATCCGGGATGGTACGTAATATTTTTTGAACTCAGCCAATTCTGCAAAGTCTTTTTTTAACCACTTGGTTGTAGGCAGTCCTTCTATAAGTCTGGAGTGATAACTTTACTTTAAGCATTATCCATTACTATTACACAGTTCTTAGGAAGAAGATCTATCATTTGTTCGAACCATTCTTGAAAGACATCAGCGTTCATGTCTTCATGGTAGTCACCGGTACGAGTTGATTCAAAAGTTAATAAACCGCCTTCAACAAAACCGTCTGAACTGCCAATGTGTACTATTATCAGCCTGCGTCCCTTTCCTGATGGTGGGTTTAAACCAGTAGATAAGTTATTTACAAATGCGTGCCTTTGACTTGTAACAGTTTCATCCTGCCAAAATTTATTTGGTGTATGACCCTCGTTGATCCATGTTTCATCAAGATAAAATATTTTTCTTTTTTGGTTTCTCATTTCCTTTATGGTTCTTAGAAAATGTCTTCTCCAGATGACAATATCGCTTCTTTCTAATAAAATAGACTTTCTGGGATTCTTTTTCCAGCGGAAGCCTATTTCTTTTAAAAGTTTCCATAACGTACTTCGACTCATTTCTGGATAATCCTTATCATCTCGAACTGAGACAAGAACTTTATCCAATGTTGGAAATTCTTGTCTAAAGAAGAATTCATGCACTTTCCGTCGAAGTCCTTCTTTAAAATGATATTCTATTTGAAATTTTGGTTTCCCTGGAGCATTACATGGCATTTGAAAACTACCACATTTCTCTTCTTTAATAACTCTGTAAATCGTAGATTTCCCAACACCAAGTGTACTGCTAACTAACTCAACGGTCTCATCAACACTTTCACATAAACGTGTGTCTGTAAATGATTTAAAACAATTAAATATTAATGTTTTTTCATTAACTGTTAAAGGACCAATTTTTCGGCGTTTACACGGCACTTCCAAATTTTCCATAACACTAGTATACACAATAAACTGCACCTTGCAACTGAAGTACCTACTTTTAGTGAACTGTTAAGAATTTTAAATACGCCACTTGGACCTACAAAATGGAAAAACCCACAATCACATTTTCTGTGGAATAAGTTTAGAAGGTAATTATCTAGTCAATTACTGTCGTAGATTCCTGGAATTAAAGAATTAAATGTTTGATTGTTGAAACCCTTACTTCGTGGAATGCACTCATTTCAGATAAAATAAAACGTTTTATTTTATCTAAAGAATTAAACTTTATTTTGCAAATAGGTAGGTACTTATTAAACTTTTATTGGTTATATATAACCAATAAAATAAACATCTTACATTTCTTGCAAATTCATTAGTACCTGTTAACCTGCATCACTCCGACACTGGAAACCTTATTTAGGGATTAGTAACCCTGACAACTATTGTATTCTATTCTGCTCCAACCTTTATACCTGGTGGTCATACTCAATTTAAAATTGTTTTCCTATATACTTCTGTAAACTTGTTGACAAATATCTGTTTTTCATTGAGTCACCCGTATCAACAGTTTAGGGATTTGCATACATAATTTATTGTTTTATTACTCTCTCATACATAAAAATACACTATAGAAGATTACATTGTTGATTGGATCGTCAATAATCGCTGTACAGGTTTTCTGAGTATCACGAAAAGTAAATACTGGCTTAAAAAGACTATAAATACGTACATTATAAAACAGTTAATAAGTATTGTTAAAAATATTGTTAAATAAAAGAATTGGTTGACAATAACTTGTTTAAATTGGCTCCTATTAAAATGAACTGTTTAATCATGTGTATATTATGTCTGTTCAGTCTGTTTATCCAAATATTTCTTTTATATTAAATTTAAATGATTTGAATAATAATTAATGACAACTTTCATTAAAAATCTAAAACGAAATATACCAAACAGCTGAAATAAAGGTATTTTAATTTTTATTGAATACTATGACGTGAATCTTATTCTTATTATATTTCGTATACTCGTATACAAAAAAAATTCACTATTTAAGATGAAAAAATAGTTTTGATAAAATTAAACAAAAAGTTATTAAAAAATACATACGAATTGTTAATCTAAGCATAACGCATGCACAACAAGAATCATTATGATTACATCGCTATCCTACATTCTCGAATCACCTCGATATGATGGGAACAAGAGACTTAAAGGTAGAACTCAAAGCGGAATGGTGATAATAAATAATCGGAATGGGACAGCAAGAGACGCGTGTGTCTTATTCTAATCGCGGACGTTCGCGACACCAGCGCCACTGGCGGCAATAAAATTATCAACGCTTCGCCTACCGAATACGAATGGCTCATCTCTAATAAAGACCGTATAAGATAGAAATATATACAGGGGTTGAATACAAAATATTATATTAATTCAAAGTTAGCACAAAATTAAATCTACTTAATATATATTCAAAATTAAGCAACAAATTTAAAATAGAAGTGAATAGAAGTGCAAGAACTTTATAGCCTTTATAAAATTGGGAGGGGAATTCGATTGATCTAAAATATCTCATACGAATTCTAGAAAGTGTACTTGTTTGTATAAAAATTGATATTTTTGCAAATTTGCTTACGATGACATATGGAGAAATTCAGTACGACGATAGTCAGACGAAGCCAGATCTAAGGATAAAGGGGGTTGAGTAATTAAAACTATAAATGATTTGTGTAAAAGGGCAATATTCCGAAAAAAAATTTGGACCACTTGTTTCTGTGTTGTAGATATGTACTCAAGTTTGCAGAAATTTTACTTATGTCCAAGTAGACGTGAACTATATAATGGATGCATTCATATCAAATGTTCAGTGCTACAAATATGCTTTTTTAACCCAATTCGATGGCCTAATAAAATAAAATCCTATCTGTATCGATATTTGCAGGGGTGGACACGGAAACTTGCCTTCCCGATCGGTCTTCATCTTTAACTTACCTCTTTGATAGCTTGCAATCTAATTTTTCATGGTCACACGGACATTAAACGCCAAGAGTATTTTTATAAATAATTTTACCTCTTAATCGATTCAAATACAAAAACCTACTTAATGATGCCTCGCCTATGCTGATCCGAAAATTATTTCCTTCATACTTTCTCCATGGGAGGAGAATAAAACACTAGCGAAATAATCCTACTATTGAAAAAAAAGGATAAAGAATTAAACACTGCAGAGGTTACTACTGTTAGATTTTTTACTACTATTAAATACTACCTTACAATTTGCAAGAAATTAGAGGATAAGATGCAATATTCGTCATAAAGCAAATTACTGAGAAATCATTAAAACATAATATACAAACATTCCTGTATCTGCTTAACTTAAAAAAGCCTTGCACAAACATGTCTAATCTATCTTCTATATAATAAAAAAACTTTCCTTAGATTTCATACAAACTATTGAAAATAATCTACCAAAACAACAAATTGAAAATCAGGATAGATGAACAATCTTTCAGAACCTATAGACATAGACAATAAGACTTTTTTAAAGATATGTGACCAAGGTAGTGTTAAATTCATAATACCCTAACGAAGTTGTGCCAGAACGAGATACCCAAAGGAGATTAGACCTTTGACACTTCATCCCCCCGGCGTTCAACTAAAATCTTCTCCCTTGTCACTCCGGACATTAGAATAGAACCACCGAGTAAGGTATATCATCTCTCCTGATGCCCAGCTATTACTCGATTCCCATTTTTTCTAGAACATATTTATTAGGCAAATCTCACCCACATGAACCACCAAAGACTAACTCCCTGCCATCTCTCTCACTCACTTTCTCTATCTCGCTCCCATTAACCTTATTTAGCTTGCGGCGGTCAATATATATACGAATTCATAATAATCAATTGCTTGAAATACACCACAAAAATCTGGCTAGGACATTTCTTTACAAACATAATTCAGACCGGAAGAATCCCACGGGAATTTAAACATTCAATTTATAGCAATACTACAACCTAGTAAACCAATTTCTTTTTTTTTTCTGTAATGATAAACTAATTGAAAGAATAACTTTTAACAGAATAAGATGTTTTTTAAAGAACACTTAAGACTTCTGCTACTTTCAAAGATTTTATAGATAGGTTTTCACAGAGATCAACAGCTTTTAACACAGTCTAATTTTACCGTCAGATTAATAGAAAATATGCTCACCTACAAGCATTTCAAGAAATTATAGGATCAGAAATAAGAACCCCCAGAAAACTCAAAAATGGTTTGTTACAAAGCTCGATACTTAAACCACTGCTACTTAACATTTACATCGTAGGCATGCCGACAACAACATCAAAAAAAGTTGGATATGCCGATGATTGGGTTTTATTAACACAAAGAATATCTCTAGAAGAAGATGAAGAAATTCTGACGAAAAATCTAGAAGTTATGTGAAGTTACTTCAAAAAATAAACATTTTTTCCCTAAACTTACAACCGATGTTACCTACTTCCACCTTAAACAACAAATTGGCGTCAAGATCACTATACGTTCACATTGAAAATACACGTATCAGCGACAATAAACATCCAAAATAATTATGCGTGACTTAGGACAGAAAGTTAGGCTTTAGGGAACATTTAAGTATAGTTCCTGTTATAGCTTCTATATAACTGCAAAATGCTGTTCCGACTTACAAATACGGAACATACAGAATTTCATTCGCTGATGTTTTGTTACTTGTAATATGCATAGCATTCACCTACATCTTACATGGTTGACATAAGTAAACGTGTCAATTACAAATTACGAGTAGGTATAGTTACTTAATCCAAGGGTATTGACAACGATATCTACAAGGTACATAAGGACACAACAGTTGCCGGGTAGCTAAAAACCAGAAATAACCACATTCAGAAGTTTTACGGCACAACATGGGGGGCATTGGCAACCACAATCAGGTATTCAGGCTTACCTCTTGTTTATTCTCTAGATGAATATTGCGCACCAATATGGATCAACAGTGCTCAAGTTCAAAAGATTGATGTTCAGCTAAATAATACCATGAGAATTATTGCTGGAGTAATCAAATCCACACCAACCTATTTGCAACCCGTGCTGAGTGACATTCCACCACCACAGCATCGCTGAGTCAATCTTCTAATCTAACAATATAAAAAGATTTTTAACAACACGGCGCTATCAGTTCATAACTATACAGAGACACCTCTTGGATTTGACCTACTATGTTAGACACGTGGCTCACTTAACCACATCAGAATTCAACATGGTTGGTGTGCATGTAACTCAACATGTAGCGATGTTCAATCTATCAAACACATAACACATAACTGAGGAGTGCCACCAGCAGCCCTAAAAGGTTAGTTCCCAAGTTCCGACTACCTAGTCGATTAACTACATAAAGAATCTCGATGTTTGTATTGCTTACTTAAATGTAGGAAATAAAACTAGGGGTCTCAATATGCACTATACTTTTTAGTCATGGATGAAATTAACAAAAGTATTAACAAAAGAAAAGGCTAAAGAATGGAAAAAAGAAGTAAAAAATACTAAATATTAAAGACTAATCCACAAATTTAACATAAGAGTAACAGAATTTAATATGACTTTTAACTCAGAAAACCAAAACAATAGTTATCAGCAAAGTCCTCAAGCGTTGACTACTGCTTGTAACCATCGCATCGTGGAATGCTCTGAATAAAATCTTAAAGGAATTGCATTCCATTTTTCTTGTGCTACAAACCTTAGCTCTTTTAATCTCATAAAAACAAGACTTCTTTTCCAAATGCGAGGTTTCGGAGTGTTTCACAAATGCTCGATCGGATTTAAATCCGGGCTGTATGGCGGTCAAAAAAAAATTTACTAAACTTTATTAAACTTATTATTCACTATTCTAGCGACATAAGGACGGGCAATATCGTGCATTAGCATGTTATAGCGGAAATTCCGTTTCCGAAGCACTGCATGACAGAGGAAGTATTAGGCGTAGACCTAGGCATGTATAATTACTAGAGTATATTTCAACTGTACTGGCTGAAATTTCTAGGAACAGTAAAGCCTCACCAAACTAAAATATCGAATATGAATGGCAAATGGCAAAGCATGATCTTCTAAAATGTTTCCAATGTACATGTCAGCTATTACCCAAGCTATACCGCCCCATAGATATATGCGGCCACCACCAAAACAATGCTCTGTATGAGATTGTAACAGGCATACCGTTCGCTAACTCTTCTGTAGACGTTCATATAATTATAGTAACTGAATTTTCGTCGTATTTGTGAACAAAACATTTTTCACAGCAGTATTCACATCTCGATAGTTCAATTGAGAACTGGTCTTCTACTCATCTAATATCAGTTGATAGAGAAATATTTCCTCTGCAATATCAACTAAAAAATAAAATAATTAAAAAATTAGAGACTGATCAAATGCCTTTAGTAAATTGAATGTAAAACATTGAAAATGTATGAAAAATTGTTTCAGGTTGTACTAGTAAGTAGTACTACAAAGTAAGCCGCTTGAGCTCACTTTGTCCTTTGACATCTGAAGTCACAGCAGTGACAAGTATCTATTACTGATCAATATTACTGTATTAAGTCGAGATATTGGCGCTAAAGTCTGAGCTTAAAATAAACTAGACCTTTCAGATGTGGATCTATAGTCAAATCCTGAAATACCTTGGACAGCTAGAATATCGAATGAAGAAGTTCTACAACTAAGACATCTTATTCTATAATTATAAAGGCTAAAATAGAAACAAGATGAGGCATCGGAATAAAAAAAACTGTTCTGGATTAGAAACATCACAAAATGGACCAGGCTAGTCTTCAAAGAACTTTGCGAGAAAAAACGCCAAAAACGCCAATAAATTTCAGATATGCTATATTAAACTTGGCTCAATAGTTTATGCCAAATTAATTATTGAAAGTCTAGAAATATAAAATTTTTTGCCATTTTTTATTTTCGAAATAACTTTTGAAAAAAAAAGATAAGTAAATAAATTTTATAGTGTTAGAACAAAGAATGGAGGTTTTTAAATGGTAAAAGAAATATCAGAAATTTTGTCATGAAGTATGACGACTGTTCATGATTCAAATAATTATAGTTTCCAATTATGCCAGGAAGGTCCTGAACATGTGGCATCGTTTAAATACGCACCCATCACTTCTGTTGACACCAAAAAAACAATTTTGATATTTTTAAATGTTTTGACAGAAGACAAGATTTTACTGTTAAAATCTAGAGCAATTATTAATTTATTAACTGATGTTGATTGAAGCGATAAAAGTACGCGCTATCAAGCACATATTATTACGAATAATATTCTGTTTGTTGATATAATAAGTATTATATGTAATAAATAATAATAATTTTTTATGTATAAACATAATTTAAATTAACATTTGTGGTTTTACTACCCTTACCTTGATTTCAGTAAGTGAAAATTCGTCAAAATGAAATGCATATTTAAGCGAATAATTTAGCATAATTGTCACCGATAATTGTGTTCATCTTTAAAGCATTTCTTATGGATAAAAATCCCAACTTTATTAGTGATTATCCTTTAAATAAGTTCTTAAACAAGTAAACAAAAAGTCTTAGGGTGATTTTAAATTGAAATATCTCCAAAACACTAAACATAATTCGCTATCATACCTATTACATGACTTGGTGGAATGATAATCATATAAATTGATTTTCATGATAGAAAAATTACTTTTTATAGTACCCCTATATCACATACCGCATACCTAACGTTCAACGCTTAAATTATCATCTACGACCCGGTTATCAAAATTCGATGCGTCCAATTACATGCGAGCTGTTCTCGATTTACCATCCATATTCCACAATCGAAAAGGCGTTTCTCCACCGTCACTAATTTTTATAGTTTGTTTTGACAATAGTGCAGCTTTCGTGACGAATCTAATTGCCCATAATACATTCGTCTCTATCTGGTATAATTTAGCTTAATGCTCCTGTCTCTTTCTAGCCCCTTTAATTGTTCCATAATTTATCTGTAATGTTGACGGTTTCTCACAGTAAATTGACTTTTATATGCACCGTTGCTGATTTGCGTTTTACGCGATGTGCGAATGCAGAATGCAGATCGTGTCAACAAATTGTACTGGTAATAAAACGCGATTTCTTTTTTGTTTTCCATGTCGTTAACTAAAATATAGCTCAGTTTTATGAGTATATTAGAAAAAACTACTCTATGTGATGTTTTATGTATTTCTGAAACAATTTTCATGTGGCATCTCAGGTAGCATCAAATATCTAGTTAGGAGTACACCTCAGTTCCAAATTAAACTCTTTATTTGACGTTTAGCCTTCCAAATCAGATATAGAAACTTAAAATTAATGATTAGTTTTAGAATCCTTATTTAATTTAAGACTAAAATATTGGAACGAAGAACAAAAACATAATTAAAATGCAATTAAAAGAGGTTTAAGGCTGTGGAAGTGGATTTTTGGAGATCGCCTTTTCTTCTACACCAGCAAAACCTATCCAGCATGCTGTTGTAAACTGGCTACTAAGCTGGAACTAAGCTTTTTATGAACTAAAATGCGTGTTAATTGATGAAAGGAGTAATAAAATTAGTAATTATATACTCTTAAAAGCAGTCAATGTATAAAAATTAATATAAATTGTAGCATTTTAAATTTGATTGATTCTTTGAAGTATATTTAAAGTCGCCTCGTATATGAAATCGTCTTAATAAAACGAAGAATGTTTTCTGTTTTTTAGTTCGTATCTTTCGAAAAGTGTTTTCAATCATTCTAACGTCGTAGAGTAATAAATCCATTTAATTGTTGTTTATTTTACTGCGGCGATTTCTTTTCATGTAAATGCGTTTCAAAGGATATCTACGTCGTTCGTTGGTTTTGCTATTTCAGCAGTTCGTTGATTTTCAAGTTAAGCGAACAAATTTTTAATTTCGTCACTATCGGTGGAGCCGCTGTCAAGGGCAGTTGGTTTCGTTTGTTTAGTCCGAATTTTCATCAAATTCGTAATGTTTTCTTTTTGTTATTAGTTTTTTTCATCAGAAGTATTGAAGTTTGGTAGCATGTGTAGTTACAATTTGAGGTTGGTTTATGATATTGACGGAAAGGTGCTTGGGTGGTATTCTTCAAGGAACCGGCAAATTTATATGTGGAGAAGTGAATATTATACTCAAATGTAATGTGTCAGTTTTTGTCTGAGTTAATCACCGATTTGGGTCGTGCTGTGTTTTGAAGAGCTTTGTGTTTTGAGAAGTTTTGAAAAGCCAAGCTTTGAAGATTGCAGTTTAATTAACCCGAAGTCCGATGGTCCGGTGCCCAGCTTTCATCGTATATTTGTTGTCCCTGGTCATTCCAGACCATTTTGCAGCTTGTGAGAAGCATTTGTTTGTTTTGCAGTGTTTTTGAGTAAAGTTCCAGCCCCAAAACTTTTAAAGGAGATATAATATTCAGTGATATCAGGTACTCTTTTTTTTCGTAAACATTTTTTATTGGTACATACATAACCATAAACTTTGAATTTGTTTTGTTTTTAAAAAGGTTAACCTCAGTAAGTAAGCTCCATTTAAAAATATGATAATAAATATTTAAATAGTTACCGCTACAAAATGTCGCGCAAATAGGGTCCCCAACGCCCAGAGTTGTAAACCGAAAGCGCCATTGTAAGTCGTTTTTTTTTTGTATTTTGTTAGTATTATTTGTATTTGTAACTGTTTGTGGTACACATAATTAAAGGTTAAATTTTATTTTCTTAACTTTTTATTTATTTTTTTTAAGCTAACCCTTTTTGAGTTTATTTGAAAAAGATATGTTTTGATTTTATTTTCTAATTATTTCCCTAGTTACAACTAGTGGTTGTAATAGGCATAATTAGGCACCTCAAGTGGCGCCCTATATTAAATTCCTTGAGGTGTTTCTTCTTTATTTTTATTTTGTTTATCCCAAGAGCCCTTTATTTCATTTTTTTGTAGTTCCCCCATTTTACTTATCCACGACCCCTGCTCTCCTACGAAACCCTGAGTGTCCGTTCGCACAAGTAACGTATATTTTGCTTGCCTTATCTCAACCCCTTTAGTTTCTTCCGCCAATTTTCTACCCCCTTGTATTAATGGCCCCTGTGGTAGGCAAAATATTATCGTTACAAAAATGGCTCCCAACGTGCGAGGCTGTTGAATATTCCTAATTTTTTAGAATTTATCCCTTTTCCCATGCCACATATCTTTTTCAGTTCGTCCCTAGTTTTCAGTCATTTATATCAAACCCTGTCTTCCAGATAGTGCCCCGGTGTCCCACAAACAGTTTGTTTATGTATTTGTATCAACATATGTATTGTTGTTTTTTCTTCGTATGGTATTTGTATTAACATATGTATTGTTGTATATCAACAGATGTATTTGTTGTATATTGACATATGTAATGTTGTTTCTTTTATTTCGTGTACTGTAGAAATGTTTCTATATGTATTTTTGTGTATTGGTAAATGAAAGCAAATATTTTGAGTTTGAATATTTAAATTGAATTTTAAATAATGTTTTGATATTGAGAAGAATTTTAAGTTATTTACAGTAACAAATTAAGTGTACCGTTATTGTGCCATTTATTTTTGATTGATTCGACATTTCTTACAGAAAAATCGGTTTTTGTAATTTTGTTTTGTCTGGTCATTTTGAGTAAATGTGTTTATTGTTTGAGTGACTTTTTTTTGAGCTGATGAGTATAGTTGTGTTTTGTCTTTTGTCCTAAGACATTTCATTGTTTCCTCTATCCCCTCTCTGACGGCGTTTGTGTTATGCCACGGCCAGTAGGAGATTGTGAATGTGAAGAGTAGTCCCCTGTGTTCCCCTGTTGTTCCCTAATTAACCAGCTCTGACGGCGTATGTAATGCCACGGGTTATTAGGAGATTGTTTCCCCTGAGTTCCTTTTGTGTTTCCTGTCTTGTATCTGAATGATGACAAGTGTTATACTCGTGATCGGAGGTGCTGTTTAGTTTTGCCTAGGAGCAGTCTCATTTAGTTTTCAGAACAAGAGCAAGGTTTTTTATTTTGTGTTATTTTGTGTAGCTCACTGAAAAGTCAAGTTTTCAATATTATTAGTGTTGTTGTATCACTCTGTATGTGAAGTTTATCGAGTATGTTGTTTTGTATACATTATGTATTTGCTTTCACCCAAACATTGTTTTAGTATTTTTGTCCCGACCTGTATGTGAATTTGTACTGAGTTTTCTTCGAATTGTATTTTCAGTTATATTGTGATTTGCTTTATCCAGTTTTTCGTTAAATCAAGTCTATTCCTGTCCCAAGTTAACTGCTACGATTTCCATTTTCTGTTATGTCCAGTTTTCGTAAAATTATGAGAAATAATTTTCGTCTATTTCCTTGTGAATTAAAAAATACGTATTTGGAATGATGTCATTCCTTATTTGCCGGTATTTAAAATGTGAACGATATTAAGTTTGTTTATTCTTGTTCGTCTTAAGTATCATCCCATGTCTGAGAAAAGAATTTTGTTTACGTTAACGAAATAATTTATTTCGTATGTAGACGCTGTCCTTTCTTTAAGTGTTTATAAGTTATCTATTTCGTCTTCTTATTGAGTATTGCAATTTATTGCGTTTCAGAAATCAGCTGTTGTACGAAAAATATAGGTCAGATTTTTTTCGTATCTTAGAGTTTAATAGTCCAGGCAATGTGTGAAATTTTTTTTAAGCCCCGAAAAGGAAAATGCTTCTGATTTTACAGTCCATGATCAGTCCGTGTGTTTTCGTGTTGTCTTTTGTTATATAAGTAGGAGGAAGTAATAATGCGATTTCGTTTGTCCATGGCTAAGGCCGATTTGTTAGTGACAAAGCGAAGTATTGTTATTTCCCTTATGTTTGTTATTCCCGTGTTTTCTGTGTTCCTATTCTGTGTTATAAGTAAGAGAGAGTGATGATACGATTCCGTTTGTCCTTGGCTAAGGCCGATTTGTTAGTGACAAAGCGGAGTATTGTTATTTTTCTTTGGTCTGTTAGTCTTGTGTTTCTCCCTAGTTCTTTTTTGTGTACAGTAAGAAAAGGTGATGATACGACTTGGTGTATTCCTGGCTAAAGGCCGATTTGTTGAGAATATACAGCGGAAGTATTGTGATGTTTTTTCTGTCTGTTAGTTTTGTGTCTTTCCGTGTCTTTGTGTGGTCAGATGTTGTAGTGGAGATATGTTGATGGTCTAAAATGTGTTACTTAGTGATTTGAGTATTGTGTTGTTGAAATATCATATAGGACGTACAGGCATGTGACCTGGATTTGTGTTTCCTTGGATATTTCTGTTGTTGTGTAAGACTGCGTAGCAGCATCCCCTTTCCGTGAATTAATAGAAAGGATAAGCCTTTCTATGTGTTGAAGTAAGACTATTGGCGATAGAGTCTCAATAGCATTCCTTCTTGTTGTAGTGTTTGTGATGTAATGTTGATGATTTGGTGGAAGCGGAGGTACAAATACTTGCATTGTCCATTGTGACGTTTTGATTTGCTGAGGTGAAAGTACCTGCCGCCGTTTATTGTAAAAATTTTGTTTATGTCGATTGTGAGACCATGTTCGTGAAAGATCTTAAGTATTTTTAGTACTACCGTTGAATGACCCACTTAGAATTCGCCAGACTTATATTGTTGTGACCATGTTCGAGTTTTGTTGAAGAATAGTGAACGTTTCTTTCTGATCTGTATGACGATGTTGTATTTGATTATTATCCGTGAAATGATGAAGTTTATTTGTTCATGTTGCCCTTTCATTCCCTTCCCAAACTGTGTCTTTGACCTTATTAGTTGTCATAAGAGGAACGGCTAGGTCGATGAGTTTTGGATTCGTCCGCCAGGTGACCTGTTGAGCTTTTAAGGAAGATAAGCATTAGTTTTTGCCTTGTATATATATATATATATATATATATATATATATATACTCTTCTTCTTCTTCTTCTTTACCCTTCTTGCCCTGCTTTTGAGATTTGTGTACCCAGTTGGAAGTTTTATTGTTGTTGACGGACTGTAATGATTTTTTTGTTCTTTTGGAAGATTATAGTGTTTCTTATGTTCCCTTGGAGATCTGTAATGATGTTTTTGTTTCTTTTGAAGTGTTGTCGTAACTTTTTTGTTTTCTTTGGAAGACTGTTACGAGTTTTTTTTGTTTCTTCAGGAAGTATTTAGTTTGAGACTGAACTGATTGTGTATTGATTATGGCTTGTATGCCATGTGCCCCTGTTCTTTCTTCTTTTCCAAGATTGTGTATTAGCATTTTGGATTTATTTTCTTCTTTTGTCCTTTTGGGAGTTTCCTGACTTGGAAATTTTTCGCTGTGTCGATCCCAGAGGATATTTCTATGGAACTATTGGCCATCCTGTTTTCTTCTTTTGTGTTGGTTTAATTTTCAACCAGTGGTTGAAAATTCATTGCTTGACTGTTATAGTCAAGTTTGTTATTTTTTGATATTGTTTTGGTTATCTATTATGTGGATAACCATAGCGAAGCTTGTCTAAGCTGTGTTGTTGGCCACCCGCCTTTGTTGAGCTGGAAGCACCCTTCTTTTCGCTCCCAGAAACTTCAACACTGGTCTGTTCCACGTTTTTGGTTAGGCTAGAGCCATTTTAGTAGAAATCTGCCATTGTGTCGTTGTGCTTAAGAGCCAACGAACTGTACCTGGTGCCGATTCGTCAAATTGAGCATCCAGTTTTATTTTGTATGTTATTATGTTAGAACCATAAACAGTTATGATGTGTAGTTTTGGTTATGATTTTTGTTTGTTGTTTTTTGTTCTGTTTGAGTTATTGAAGTCATTATGTGTTGTTGCAGTAGTTAAAAAATGCTACTGTTGTTCCAACCTGATTGTTGTTCGCCCTAAACGAAAACTTTTCCTGTTAGTCCAGTTTTCGCTCTTACGTGGGGGTATTGTAGCATTTTAAATTTGATTGATTCTTTGAAGTATATTTAAAGTCGCCTCGTATATGAAATCGTCTTAATAAAACGAAGAATGTTTTCTGTTTTTTAGTTCGTATCTTTCGAAAAGTGTTTTCAATCATTCTAACGTCGTAGAGTAATAAATCCATTTAATTGTTGTTTATTTTACTGCGGCGATTTCTTTTCATGTAAATGCGTTTCAAAGGATATCTACGTCGTTCGTTGGTTTTGCTATTTCAGCAGTTCGTTGATTTTCAAGTTAAGCGAACAAATTTTTAATTTCGTCACTATCGGTGGAGCCGCTGTCAAGGGCAGTTGGTTTCGTTTGTTTAGTCCGAATTTTCATCAAATTCGTAATGTTTTCTTTTTGTTATTAGTTTTTTTTCATCAGAAGTATTGAAGTTTGGTAGCATGTGTAGTTACAATTTGAGGTTGGTTTATGATATTGACGGAAAGGTGCTTGGGTGGTATTCTTCAAGGAACCGGCAAATTTATATGTGGAGAAGTGAATATTATACTCAAATGTAATGTGTCAGTTTTTGTCTGAGTTAATCACCGATTTGGGTCGTGCTGTGTTTTGAAGAGCTTTGTGTTTTGAGAAGTTTTGAAAAGCCAAGCTTTGAAGATTGCAGTTTAATTAACCCGAAGTCCGATGGTCCAGTGCCCAGCTTTCATCGTATATTTGTTGTCCCTGGTCATTCCAGACCATTTTGCAGCTTGTGAGAAGCATTTGTTTGTTTTGCAGTGTTTTTGAGTAAAGTTCCAGCCCCAAAACTTTTAAAGGAGATATAATATTCAGTGATATCAGGTACTCTTTTTTTTCGTAAACATTTTTTATTTGGTACATACATAACCATAAACTTTGAATTTGTTTTGTTTTTAAAAAGGTTAACCTCAGTAAGTAAGCTCCATTTAAAAATATGATAATAAATATTTAAATAGTTACCGCTACAAAATGTCGCGCAAATAGGGTCCCCAACGCCCAGAGTTGTAAACCGAAAGCGCCATTGTAAGTCGTTTTTTTTTTTTGTATTTTGTTAGTATTATTTGTATTTGTAACTGTTTGTGGTACACATAATTAAAGGTTAAATTTTATTTTCTTAACTTTTTATTTATTTTTTTTAAGCTAACCCTTTTTGAGTTTATTTGAAAAAGATATGTTTTGATTTTATTTTCTAATTATTTCCCTAGTTACAACTAGTGGTTGTAATAGGCATAATTAGGCACCTCAAGTGGCGCCCTATATTAAATTCCTTGAGGTGTTTCTTCTTTATTTTTATTTTGTTTATCCCAAGAGCCCTTTATTTCATTTTTTTGTAGTTCCCCCATTTTACTTATCCACGACCCCTGCTCTCCTACGAAACCCTGAGTGTCCGTTCGCACAAGTAACGTATATTTTGCTTGCCTTATCTCAACCCCTTTAGTTTCTTCCGCCAATTTTCTACCCCCTTGTATTAATGGCCCCTGTGGTAGGCAAAATATTATCGTTACAAAATTAATAACTAATGATTCTAGCTCAATTTAGTATCTTATAGAGCCAAATAGATACATATTTCGTATAGAATATGTAGTATATAAAGAATATCCTGAAGAAGAGCATAATACAACTTAAACTTATATCTAAATGGTCATTCTCTGAAACTAATCCGCGAAATCAAATTTTTAGGTGTAATATTTGACTCACAACTCACATGGACTTCACATATCAACAATTTGATCAAATCGTGTCAACAAAGAAGAGTTTTATCCAATCATAGATGAAGTTTAGATACTAAAATTCTTCTAAATTTATATCAGACATTAATAAGAAGCAAACTCGAGAACGGACGAATCTCTTATGAAACAGCAAATAAAAATCAACTAAAAAAAACTGGATGTTATTCAAACCACATCTCTACGACTAATCTTTGGAGCCTTTAGAACTACTTCAATAAGAAGCCTTCAAGTGCTAGCAGGAGAAATGCCACTATACCTCAGAAGACAGCATATATATATATATATATATATATATATATATATATATATATATATTTATATATAAGATGACATAATATATATATGACATATAAGTTTAGTATGGGAAGAATCACTAGAGCAATACATAAATTACATTACCACGACAGTACCATTTTACGAACCAGTGTAAAGACTACCGTATTATATCAAAAAGATCACCTTAGCACCCATAAAAATATACGAGACACCTGGACAGTTTCTTTATCAACAGTAAACCTCTCCTTAATGAATCATGATAAGCATTCACACATTTCTGCTGAGGTCAGGCTTCAGTATCATGCAAATTTGATTAAATATTCCACTTAAAAATTGTTCTTCACTAATGCTTTCAAAGATTACAATGGAGTAGCAGCTGCTACTGTATCATAAAACGTAATTTCTGTCACTAGATTCACTGACGGCTGTAGTATTTATACCGCAGAGCTCCAAGCAATACTTGATGCACTAAATCATTGTAAAACCACAAATGAAAAACAAATACTAATATTATTAAATTCATAAAGTTCTTTACAGACCATTAAACATGTTTATCCTACACATATCAATCTATTCCTAATTAAAGAGGCGTTGCAACAGCTCCAATTTTCTGGGAAAACCATATCATTTGTGGGTCCCATCCATTGAGCAAAAAGACAAAAGAGGGAATGTAAAGGTAGTGGGGACAAAAATATTGTTTGACAGGAAGTGCCATCTTGAGAGGCCACTTTAAACAAGGAAAGACAGTCTCTTTCCTTGTTTAAGAAATCAAATTTAATTTGGTTATGTTATTGTTTGTCCCAACTGTCACATGAAATTTTATTTATATTGAAGTTTTTTACCATTTGTGTCACATTTTAGGCTATTATCGTTAATATTTAATTAAAACTTTTTCGTCTGAAAAATATTTTATAGCTATTGTTAATAAGTGTCGAAAAATTTAAATTTAGCGCCTTTGCATTTTCGGATATGTACGCCATCAGAGGCCACTTTTTTGGTCTCCTTTTCATAACGATTAGATTCCCTCTTTTGTTTTTTTTTGCTCGATGGTCCCATCCCATGTCGGAATAACTGGTAATGAGCTAGCAGACACAACAGCGTTTGAAGCAATAAACAACGTGAACATTCCGACTAGAACAGGTATACCAGTATCAGATACTAAAACTTTATTCAAGACTCATGTAAATAAAATCAATATGAGATCAAACAAATACAAATCTTAAAAGCATCAAACCAGACGTACCTTCAAAAAATCTTCCTATACCACCAAAAACGAAAAGTCTAGGTAATTATAAGCAGACTAAGGCTTGGGCATACACGACTTACGCACGGCTACATAATCTCCAAAGAACCACTACCAATGTGGTAGTATGGCAAAGATGCCAAATACCTTTCACAGTCAACCATATAAAAATAGATTGTTCAGAATACACCTCAGCCAAGGCGATATTCAAGATACCCAACAGCCTGAAAAAGGCACTGGTTACAAAATTCAATCAAGTACTGTCTTTTTTAAATTTCTGTAAACTTTAATAAATTATAATTTAATTTTTGTTACATGTACATACATGTACATTGTACCATATTGTTGTTAAGTCATGACTTTTAAAATGTACCTATTTTCTCTATTTTTATCATAAACCTATCGCTAATAACTCCAGTGGTTGATGCGGATAAATAAAATAAAAAAAAAAAAGAATATCCTGGATTGTGTATTGTGTATTGATTGTGTAGATTGTGAATTTTGAATAACTTCTTAATTATCACAAATAATATTATTGTATCGTTAATACGTTATTTCTTTATAAAAAATATTCATTTTTCTTTTCTATATTTAACACTTACGAAACAATATGTCTTAAAACTTAATACATAACAATAATTAGAATAGTACTGTTCCAAATTTATAAATGATATGCAATATAATATTTTTATATCCCGATGATGTAGCTTTCTGCTTTAATACATATCAAAGATACATTCCAAAAAGTTTTTAACATTATAAATGTATTCTCATGGCTATCGATATCAGTTCCCAGCGATTCCCCAGGTACATTTCAATTCCGAGAATCCGTCAGAAAGAATGTGTGGTCTTCGAAGCACCCCGCATCTTCTCGCTGGTCTGGTCACTGTGTTGTGACAATACGGCAATTATGGACAGCAGCCCATCCCACTGAGACAACCACCAACTTGACAGATGATTAATACATCTCTTTATTAAATTATCATCCCCTTGAGACTAACTGCGATTTTGCTAAGACATCTGGTTATGTCAAATATTGTTTTTGGGTGGTTTCGAATCAGCTCTTTGAGATTGAAAGCTGTGGAAATATGATTAGATCTTGTTTTGGCATAAAGGACACTAACAATGACTGATTTTTCAGTTTTATTTAAGCGATTCTTTATACAGATGGTTATGTTCTTCCCTCTTTAGGGACAGCACATTACATGTGATATCTAGAAATATGGTTTTCTCAATTTAGTAATTACATAAAACAGAAGTTTATAAAATTCTAGTAATATGTGTACTGTAATGAATTTACTTTTTAGTTGGGGACAATTTATTAAATTAAATGAATTCAATTGCTACGCTGTTTGTTGTAACATAAATACAAATAAGGGTTTTATGAGGAATATATTTTGGTATATTATTAATAATCATTGTTACTATGTTTTAACTAGACAGACAATTATTTTATTAATACTATTAAACATACTGTTAACTACAAAATAAAAATAGACAGAATGTTTTGCAAATTATAAAATCACTGTTTTTAAATTATTTTTGTTGTGCATTTGCTATTATTAACGTTTGGTGGTTCTTCTTCTTCTTCAGCCTTAAGTAATCCAACTTTGGACATAGGCCTCCCAAAATCAATCCAGTGTCTTCTATTTTGCGCCACTTGCTTCCAGTTGTGTCCTTAGATCTTCTTAATGGCATCAGCCCATTTCATTTGTGGCCTTCATCTGCTACTCTTTCCTAACCATGGTCTCCATTGTTTTATTTCATGGTTCCATCTATTATCCTTCGGTCGGGCATTGTGTCCTGCGAAGCTCCATTTTAATTTTACAGCATACTGCCAAACGTTTGGTGGTAACATTCCCTAATTATTTTGTGCACACTTGAATCGATACAAAAAGCAGTCATCTTGTAAATGTTCTACTAAACCTAGCTCTTTGATTTATTCACATTTTGCTGAATATTACTCCGATATATCTTCTAAATTCGTATGATTTATTAGTTCCGCTTTACTTAAACACCATTTTCTCAGACGAAATCTTCCTGCATTCAGAACCTTAAAAATTTCTCAATTAGGACTATCAGATCGTCCATAATAAGTCGTTTTTACAGTGTAACAAGCATCTAAATATTTAATTTCTTGCTCTAAAGCAAGTTGATATAAAGATCTGTAAGCGAGAAAACTTGCAAGTGCTGTCTCGTAGGTAAGCGTGTTTAGCTGAAAATGCTTTAAGTATAGCTACTAATATGTACGTTTTGTCTACATCTTCTACATACAATTTAAAAAAAATTATTTTAAATTACACCTCCGGTTTTTAGTACATCATTAAAAAAAATCGTTATGGTTTCGCACGTTCTATCAAACACCACTCTAAGTTGGTAGTTATACTGCCATCCTTTATTATCTTCTTCTTCTTTAGGTACCATCTTCGCTACGGAGGTTGGCAATCATAATAGCTATTTTAATTTTTGAGGCAGTAGCTCTAAATAGTTGTTTTGAGCTGCATCCAAACCATTCTCTCAGGTTCTTAAACCATGAAATTCATTCGTCTTCTCCCGATGCTTTTTCTGCCATCTATCTTTCCTTGCATTATAAGTCACGGGATGCCAAACTTCTCGCGCCGCATCACATGTCCGAGATACTGTAGCTTTCTTTCTTTAATTGTAAGTTCAACTTCCTTCTATATACCTATTTTTCTCAATACTTTATTTTTCGTAACTCTATCTACCAAGGAAACCCCTTATAATACTTCTATAGGTCCACATTTTAAAGGCGTTAAGTCGTCATAAGGTAAATGTACTCTTTAACGACCATTTCCTATCACCGACCGCAATGAATTTTTTTCAGTATTAGACGCATTATCAAAAGCCCATACACCTACTGAAACTTTTAACAGTTTCCTTGTATAAACCGTAGATATGGCAACATTATAAACATAAGCCAGCCTCTGACTAACGCCAAATTTGACAAATTTTAACGGTTTTCGCAGTGGTGTTGCAAGACTCCGTAAGGCATTTGTTAATATATCAAGGTTAGTATTGCACTTTTATAACAAGAAATGACACAAAACCATATTTTTTTAAAGATTTATTGTATTGGTAGGTTAATTATTTTCTCCAATTAAATTTTATTTACAAATTAAAGAATGGTCGGTAAAAGGTGCTTCAAAACTTAAACTGAACTCTTTACCGACCGAGCGGTCGGAATAAGGGAAATGTAGTCCTTGAATATTGTAAAATTTAAAAAATATTTTAGCCTACAATTAATTATAAAATATTTTTTTTCCTTAAGGTAATAAACCAACGATTCACTTGAGCATTTACCGACCGACTAGATTGTAATTTTCAATTAAAAGAAGTAATATGAAAGTTGAACAAAATTGTATTTTTTTGGAAAAAATACTTTCAAATAGAACAATATATTGAGTGTTATATTTCCAAAAATCTGTATAGTATTGCACTTTTATAGTAAGAAATAGCACAAAAAGACGTTTTTTTAAGATTTAATGTGTTCGTTGGTTAATTATTAACTCTAATTAAAATTTATTTACAATTAAAGAATGGTCGGTAAAAGGTGCTTTAAAACTTAAAATGAACCTTTTACCGACCGGGCGGTCGGAATAAGGGAAATGTAGTCATTGAATATTGAAAAAATTTTACTATACTTTAGCATACAATTATGAATAATATATTTTTTTTCTTAAAGGTAATAAAGCAACGGTTCACTTGAGCATTTACCGACCGACTAGATTTTAATTTTCAATTAAAAGAAGTAATATGAAAGTTGCAAAAATGTATTTTTTTTTGGTAGAATTACTTTCAAATAGAATAATATATTAAGTGTCATATTTCCAAAAGTCTGCTTTTAAACGAAAAACGATAATCATATTCATGGTACTTCATTGTTTTATAGGTGAATGAAATATATGCATTTTAACATATTCAAAAGTAGTCTCCTAAAATAATATTTTTTTACGGTCGGTAATAGAGTGCAAGAAATATATATTGCGACCTATTACCGACCGAGAATATTATGAACGTTTTCTTTCCAAACTATACCACTGAAATTCTTCAGCAAGCATTGGATTCAATTCGAGATGGAATGTCGTTTGGAGAAACATCCAGAGAATTCAAAATTCCAAAAAGCACCCTAGTTGACAAAATTCATAAAAAATATGAAGTAGGTGCTACAAGTGGGGCCCACTGTGTCCTCACTGCAGCCGAAGAACAAACCGTAGTAGATTGTATTCTATATTTAGAAACTGTTGGTTTTCCTGTAACAAAAAATCAACTGTTGGGGTGTGTTGCAGAACTAGTTCGTCGTCTAGAACGAGCAAATAAATTTAAAAACGGAATTCCAGGTCGTCATTGGTACGAAAATTTCTTCGCAAGGCATCCGGAGCTCTCTCATCGAGTATGTCAAAATCTAACCAAACCTCAAGCAAATATAACAGAAAAAAGTGTAAGAGGTTGGTTTGATAGAGTTTCAGACTATTTAAAAACAAATAATTTAGAAGAAGTTCTATCAGACCCAAAAAGAATTTTTAATTGCGACGAATCAGCTTTTTTTCTTTCACCAAAGAAAAATGTGTAATCGTAAGAAAAGGTCCGAAAAAAGTTTATACCAGAATCGCTAATGACGAGAAAGAATGTCTCACGGTACTTTTAACAGTTTCGGCAGAAGGACAAGTTTCATTTGAAAATGCCTCTGGGCTGGGGTATTGGCCATTCAGACTCCGGGTAGATGACTGGAGAATGTTTTTATGAATTTATTACTAATGTATTCTATAAAAAATGGATTGTTGAAAAGAACGTTCCTTTACCTGTTGTGCTTTTTTTAGATGGGCATTCTTCACATTTAACTCTCCATCTAACTGAGTTCTGCAAAAGCAAAGATATTATACTAATTGCTCTTCTGCCTAACTCTACACATCTATTGCAACCACTAGATGTTGCTATTTTTAGGCCTCTTAAACTTTTCTGGAAAAACAGGATTCATAATTGGCGTATTGAGAATAATGGCAAAAAACTAAAACGGGAAGATTTTGCAGAGGAACTGGACAAATGTATAAGGGCTACCGTTACCGAAGATACAGTAAGAAATGGGTTTAGAACTTGTGGATTGTTTCCATATAATCAGAACAACTTTGACTGCACCAAACTACTTGCTCAAGTTGAGTCAAAAACGCAAGAAGAAATGGCAGGTGTTTTAAAGAAGAGTCCATTTTTAATTAAAATCGAAGAAAGAATTGACAGACAACTTCTAGAAGAATTTTATAATTGTGGCGATATTTGGAAAGGAAGTCTTTCAAACGAAGGATTGTTCTATTTCTGGAGAAAAGTAAAAAACGAAACACCAGACATCCAACATGAAAATAATATCCATGACGTAACTCTAGAAGCAAACATGCCAGAATATAATGAAATTTCCAACATCAATTTGTATTTAGATAGTTCTATTTGGGACCAAGAGCAAATTATGCTGGTACAACCTGATGGTACTTTAGTACAGCAAGCAGCATGTGAAAACTCCATTGTTTCGGAAGATACCCTGTTTCCAGTAACTGAAACAAAGGGCTCCCTTTTAAAAATGATTGAGCTTCCATTCTTGGAGCACCATAATACAATACCAGAAGAAAAAACTATTAAAGATGAACTTTCAGAAAAGAAAAAAACTGCACCGGAGACGCCTTCGAAAAATATTCCAGTAACTCAAACAGGTCTTTTAGCAACGATTAATATTCCATTCTTGGAGCAGCACAATACTACCCCAGAAGAAAACACTATTGAACATGAACCTTCAGAAAAGAAAAATCTACACCGGAGACGCCCTCGGAAAATATTCCCCCTCTTCTTAAAAATGTTGCAACTCCTTTCAAAAAAGCGTTATTCTGGCCTGAAAAAAATTATATTGAAACAAATAAAAAGGTAGTGAAAAAAATTACTCCTACAGTCGCCACATCGGAAGAATTTGTAGAATACCAACGGAAAATCGATGCCGAAAAGAAAAAAAAAGAAGAAAAATTATTGGAGAATAAGAAAAGAAAGATGATTTTAAAATCAAATACAAATAAAAAGAAAGCAAAAAATGTGGTGAAACAAGAAAATATTCTTCCTAGTAAAAAGATAACAAAAAATAAATTTAATATTTCTGAAGGGGAATATGCTGTGATTATTTATGAAGGAGAGTACTTTCCTGGAGTGAGTCTTGGCTTTGACGGTACGGGATTAAGAGTGAAGACTGATAAGAAGTGGTTCACATTGGAAATGGTCTGAAAAAGAGGATATTTTATCATATTTAGAAAATGAAATATTTTCAAAAATTAATCCTTTAAAACCCGTGAATAAAAGGTGCATGTATGCAATTCCGGAGATGGATGTCATAAAAACTATAATAATAAAAAAATAATATGATTTCATACCAAAGTTGAGTCTATTATACATGCCCAATATATTATGTAACTTTTTGTTGTATTACGAATTTATATTTTTAAAAATATTAAAATCTTCAACTGAGTTTGTTTTTTCAATTAAGCCAGTAGATATGATTATTTTTTAATAAATAAGTTAATATTATGTTGTTAATTACTTAAATAAGTAGTCCCCAAGAAGGTCGCTGATAGGACTAAAATGTCCGGTAATTAGGTGCTTGTGGTCGGTAATAGCAATAAATCGGTCGGTGATAAGTAAGTATACTTCAAGCTGGTCGGTGAA
Organism: Diabrotica balteata; assembly: GCA_918026665.1. Lineage (NCBI taxonomy): Eukaryota > Metazoa > Arthropoda > Insecta > Coleoptera > Chrysomelidae > Diabrotica > Diabrotica balteata. Next base: position 73,883,638 of record OU898277.1, read on the forward strand.
GGGAGCATTTTAATGAAATTGTACATAATTACTGAAATATTTAAAAAAAGATTTAAGCTTGTATAATATTATTTTTTTTATATTACTAGCTGAATCAGAAAGATTAAAACTTATCTTTAAAAATTATTCAAAGAAAAATAAATATGTGTTTTTCTTATTATTGAATCTGCTTATAATGAAAACCTTAAGTGGTCGGTAAAAGGTACATTTACCTTATTGTGTCTAAATTTAACGTCCATGATTCCACTGTATACGTAACATTTTGTTAGGTGTACTTTAAGAGCTATTGTTAAATCTTTGCCACATAGGACCTTTTTCATAAAATTAGAACGTGCTTTTTCGATGACTTTTCTTTGAATTCTGCAGTGTAGTCATTATTATCTGTTATAAGTGTTCCTAGGTAAGTATACTTTTTTACTCTTTCAATCTGTTGGCCCTCTACTATCAATATTTCGTTAGTGTTATGATTGTTTTTACACATTTTAATAAACTTAGTCTTTTTGATGTTGAGTCCGTACTCCCTACTACACATTACTATTGTCTTGTAAAATATCGGCTATTACTAATGTATCATCTGCATATCTGATGTTGTTAACTAAAACTTCATTTACGCTTATGCCGACTATTTCATCTTCCAGGGTTTCTCGAATTACCTCCTGAGAATAAGCGTTAAATAATAGAGGTGATAGTATGCAGCCTTGCCTGACTCCTCTTTTTATTTCCATTTCTTCAGATGTGTCTTTTTTAATTCGTACTATTGCTCGCTGATTGTAATAAAGGTTTGTTATTAGCCTTAAATCTCTTTCATCTAGGTTTTTATTTTTTAGAATTTCCATGAATCGGTCATGTTTTACTTTATTAAACGCTTTATTGTAGTCTATAAAAAAGAAGTAAAGAGGACGGTTAACATCCAAACATCTCTGTGACAGCAAGTTGAAGGAGAATTATGCCTCACTGGTACCCATATCATTGCGGAACCCATATTGTGTGTCACTAATATCCAGCTCTAGTTTAGAATGAATTCTGGCGTGGATAATTTATAATTTTCAATAGAATTTTTAAGGTATGTGACATTAAGCTTATGGTTCGATAGTCACTGCACTCTTTGACATTCACTTTCTTTGGCAAACACACAAATGCCGATGTCAACATTTCTCTAGGAAAGATTCTAGTTCTACTATTATATCCAGGTATTTCTCGTTGACCAGCTTTAATAGCTCGCTTGGTAATTCATCTGGACCAGCAGATTTATTGGTTTTCATTTATAACCTATAATTTGTTATCTCTGGGCCTACATCTCGCGTTTGGCTATTTACAGATGTACTAGGTTCTCTCAGGTCATGAAATAATTCCTTTATGTACTCTTTCTATCGTCGTAATTGTTCTGTCTCGAATATAATATTTCCATTTTTATCGAGCAATATATTTGAGGTTCTTCTATTTCCTACTCCAGCTAGTTCTTTGACTTTTTTATGTAGATTAAAGCTGTCATATCTGTTTTGCAGTTCTTCTATTTCTTTACATTTTTCATAAAAGTAGGTTTCTTTATCCTCCCTAATTTTTGTTCGTATTTGGTTTTGAAGCTGTTTATGGTGGATCGTATTAATGGTTTTGTTTTTTCTCCTTTCATTCATCAACTCTAGAATTTCCTCGGCCATCCACTCTTGTTTCTTACATTTGGTTGTTGTAAGTACTTTCTTACTTAGCTCCAATATAGAGGTTTTAAAGAATTGCCACTGCTGCTCTACGTTGCAATTATTTCTTGGGTTTCTATCTAGATTTGTGTTGATTTCGTGTTTCAATTTTTTTTTTGTTTCTTCTCACTTTAATTTCTGTATGTTAAGTTTATTGTTGTTGCGGCTTTTTTGTATCTTTTTTAGTTGAAGTTGAAACCTTGCAATAAGAAGACTGTGAACAGAGGATACGTCTGCTCCTGGATATGCTTTTACTGTCTGGATTGAGTTTCGATATCTGTGTTTTATTAGGATATAGTCAATTTGATTTCTGACGATTTTGTTGTCTTTGTCAGCTGGCGAATTCCATGTACAAAGGCGTCGCTTAGGTAATTTAAAAAATGTATTTGCGGCTATAACATTATGCTCCTGAGCAAAATTCTATTAGGCGATCTCCTCTATGGTTTCGTTCACCAAGCCCATATGGTCCTACATTGGGGTAGCATTTTCTCAAAAGTTTATTTCGTTTCTTCAAAAGTTTTCTATTTCTTCTTTATTTTTGTTAGCAGTTGGCGCATAAATCTGAATTAAGTTCATTTTTTCATGGGTTGTCAATAGCTGCAGCATTATAATTCTTTCGGACATCGGAACGAAGAGTATTACTGATCTAGTTACTTTTTCACTGAGAATCATACCAACTCCATATCTGTGTTAAGTGTCGCTGCTTCCAGAGTAATAAATTCGTCCATTTTCTGTATTGAGTTCGCCAGAGCTGACCCATCTTGTATCGTTTATTCCTAATATATTGATCTACAGTCGCATCATCTCTTGCTGTATATTCCCAACCAATTGAAAACTTCATATTGGCTGAAGTAAAAAAGGACATATCCCGTGCTGGTCATCTTATTAGAAAGATTACTACTTAACATTTTTAATAACGCTTAAGTGATTGATATTCCCCCCTCCCCCTAATATTTGCATGTAGCAGAAATACCGTAATAGTCTTGAAGATATGTGAAATAACATAAACATATTATCTATATACGTACATATTATATTAAGCTGTCAAAGGAACTTTTTCCTACTTATGCTAAAATTTTAACTGTTTTTCAAGATTTATAAAAGATTTACGAAATTTTAGGAAATGCTTATATTTATCTATTGAGCAGTAAGTAAATATATCGTTCTCTACAAAAATACATCTGACATTTTGCTTATCTGGGTCGTTTAAAAATAACAAACAAGGGGTTTATTTATTTTGTGTAGTTATCTCAGCATGATGATTGACCATAAACTAAAACTGATAAATATCTTGCAATTTTCATTCATAACTTTCGACTTAGATTGTATGTTTATGTCGGATAAGCCACAATTGGTTATAATGAGAAATATATTTATATTTGTTTTTGACGTTTTGACTTCCACTCCGGAAATTGTTTTCAAAAAATTTAAAAAAAAATTAAATTTAAATAAGGAGTTTATACGCCTGTGTCTTAAGTATTGTTGGCGGTTAACCAAATTGACAGGCAACTCACTTAACCGCGATCTCTTGTAAGCAGTAGACTTGGTTTGAATTGTTTTGCTTTGGTGACGATATCAAATTCTGATTTGTTGTGAGTTTATGTGTATTGTGTATATTTTTTAATCGTTCTTTTAAATTTATTAAAAATGATTTCCGAAGTGTAAGTCGAAACGTCAAAAACAAATATAAAATGTAAATTTTATTACAACCAATCGTGGCTTCATTCGATATAAACATAATATTTATACTTCAGTCGTCACAGACGAAAATGCCACTTAACCTCTAAAAATCATACGAACGAGCTGAATTTTGCCGAGAATATTACTTTTGGGACTCCAAAAAAAGATGCGAAAAGGTTTAATACTTTTATCTCCGGGGGTTCATCTAAAACCACCCTCGTAGGGGGGTAAAAACGCAAAAAAATCGATTTACAAAAAGAATCTGCACACCGTAGAAAAAAAGGTCTCAAATAAAAAATGTAGCTGAGATAATTTTAAACAAAAAAGTTTATTATTACTTTTTGTGTAGAATGAATCATTCTCTCATGTTCAATAAAATTTGTATCAGCTCGACGGTAAAAATTCGATATATTTTGATCCAAGTGTCCTATCGACAAAAATATAGATTCGTTTTAAAATGTAAAGAGTTTAACATTAGTATACAATTTTTGTATTTTGCCGCAAGTAAACTTAGATTTTATAAAGTTGTTAAATAAATAAACGTGCGCAATATTTGCCATTTATGATTTTCATGAGATCAATACAATCAATCCCTTTTATTGACGCCACTATAAAGTTTCGATTAGTAAAGCCTATCCTTCAACACCTATAGCATGAAATTTTAGTTTTGAGTTTTGGCAACAAATGTGGGTTTGAAATAATATGTTTAAAAAGCGCTAGATTTAAACTTTTAAATAACAAACAATTCAAAATGTTTTAAACATTTTTTTATTAAAACTAGTATGTTTTTCAAAAGAACCAAGCTTCTGCTATACCCAAAACCGTCTTATTGGAGGCGTTTCCCGTGACGTGCGATTGTTTGAAATGTAAAACTCTGCGTTTATAGCGTTATAAACTTCACATCTTTATTAATTTATATTTAAATAATTATTTTATGTTAATTTCTTTATTAATTTATTAATTCCTTTATCTTCAATTTCTTTTTTACTATTTTTTCTTCAAAAAAGTAGTTGGCGCTACTTCTCTCTCTCTGGCTCTCTCTTTCTGTCTGGTAGAATAAATATTCGCCCTCTCTCTTTCTGTCCGGTAGACTAAATATTCTGTTCTATGTTGACAGAAGAGCTTAATTCCATCATAGGCATACGTTCTATGACATATGTGCTATACTTCATTATATCTTTATTATAGTCGCTCACCACTTTTGTCAATCAGCTTTCAAACGTAGTGAGATATGTTTTTGGTCTGTAATTGAAATTTATAAAATAAGGTAGTATGGAACTAGGTTCATTTTATCGTCTAAAAAAATATCTTTGGGGTGAGTACTTTCATTGTAATCTATATTCTATAATTCTGACAGCATTTTCAATATTCATAACCTCATTCCTTGGAAAGCTACGTTTTCAATTTTATGCATGTAGAAATATTACAAACGACATGCAATATGTGATTAGAAAGCTGATAGAAGAGTATGAGGAATGGGGCTTGATCTATGTGTAGGCTCTCAGAGCAAAAATTTGGAGTTGGACAACGGTCAAGAAATTCTGCAATGTCAAGAATATGAATATTTAGGTATCACATTCGATAATACCGGAACAGATGTGAAAGAGATAGAAAAACGAATAGTAACAGCCAAAAAGATAATAGGATGTCTGAATGGCATCTTGAGGAGCAAGGAGATAACAAAAAGGAGAAAATTTAATACATACGAGACAATGGTTAAGAGTAGCCTATTGTATTGAGTGGAAACATGGAGAATTCCAGACAGACAAAAAAAGAAGGTAGAGGCAGTCGAAATGGACGCGATAAGAAGATCTATGCTAGTCTCACGAAGAGAAATAATAAGGAATGACCATATAAAACAACGAATGGGAATAGAAAGTACGATAATTCAGGATATCAAAAAGAAACAACTTACCTGGTACGGACACGTAGAGCGAATGCAAAATACTAGATGGCCCAAAAAATACTGAACTGGACCCCAATAGGGAATAGAAAGCGAGGAAGACCCAAACTAGAGTGGCAGAAAAACATAAAAAAGTCAATGAGCGAACGGAATCTATCAACGGAAGATTGCCACGATAGAAGAGGATGGAAGTTAGGTGTCGGACAACGGAGAAGGACGTTCTAAACCGGCATATATATATATATATATATATATATATATATATATATATATATATATATATAGAAATCTTACAAAACTTAACTAATTTTGATAATAATTCTATTTCATTTTGTCCTTGTCATCTGCTATGTGTATAATTGTGATTTTAGTAAAATATTTGGTAAGGAAGATAACCCCTTTGTTTTCTTGCAAATGCTGTTGTTATATTCTAGTTTATTGGGTTTATTGGAAAATTTATTGGATATGAAATATTTATTTGGATAATTTCTGAAATTCTATGGAATGTTTTATAAAATAACTGCAGCTGTCTGTAAGGCCTACCCACATAATCTGGAGGCAACATCTAATTAGTATCAAGCAGCCCATCGATGCCATAAGTACCATTTAAATTTGTGTGCTATAAACCTTTAGGCAAGGTTGTTTTTGCTTTTTTTTTATGTTGAAAAAATAGAATTAGTTAAATAATTGTTTTATTTGTTACCAGCTAAATTTTCATGGTTGAATTCATAGTTAAGACAAGACGGATTCACACTTAAGAGACTGAGCTAGGCGAAGCATACACGATAAGCTCCCATGGTTGATTGAGGTATTATTTTGTAACAGTATTTTAATTCTTATTGGTAGTGTTATCGTCACAAGTTCTTTATTCATATATTTCAAATGCCGCATATTTGTTGCCACAACTCAAAATTTAAATTTCATGTAATGAGTTTTAAAGACTACTCTCTAAAAATGAAAATTTCACTACGACTGGTCAGTTAAAGTAATTAACTTTGTTGATCTCACGAGAATCTTAAAAAATGGCAAACATCGCACGACGTTTATTTATTTAATACCCTTACAAAAACTGAGATTATTTGCAGCAAAATAAAAAAACTGCATACGAAAGCTACACTATTTACCTTTAAAAGATATCTTGATTTTTGTCAATAGGACACTTGAATAAAAAAAAACTAATTTATACTGTTGAGCTAATACAAATTGTATTGAACATTAATTTTGCGCAAATACTGATATTCAAAATCGACGGTCGCTTCAACGTTGCTGCTAAGAGAATGGTTCATTCTACATAAAAGTTGCTAATAAAAATTTTTGTTTTAAATTATTTCAGCTACATTGTTGACTTAAAACATTTTTTCTACGACGTACAGATTCTTGATAAATCGATTTTTTTCTGTTTTTACCGCCCTGCCCGGCTTGCAACAACGTCTGACCCTAAAAGGGCGGCTGATCCACGAACTCGCCAACCCGTTTGACAAGCGTGGCGTTTTAATGTCAAAAATGTCGAGTTACAAAACAAATGGAAAAATACCCCAGGTGGGTAGAGTAAACAGTTCAGACTCCCACACCGCGAAAACGGACAGCCTCGAGGATTCTGGGGGAGGCAGATATTCGACAAAATTGAACATTGGAACATACAACATTAAATCAATGAGCGACGACATAAAGGTACATGAGCTAGAAGAGGAAATATCCAAGATATCATTTGACATATTCGGGCTAACAGAGATAAAAAGAAAAGCAGAAAACAGAATTCAACTAATATCTGGTAATTTACTGTACTCCAAGGGCAACCCAGATGATACAAAAAACGGAGTAGGTTTTATAATCAATAAAAGAATTGGTAAACTCGTACAAACTATCAAAGGAATATCAGATAGAGTGGCATATATGATAATTAAATTTAAAAGAAAAACTTTAAAACTAATTCAGATGTACGCACCAACCAGTACATACTCAGATGCAGACATTGAAACGTTCTATGAAAAAATATCAAAAGCATTGGATGAAGAAAAGACCCGACTAACAATTGTGATGGGAGATTTCAACGCCAAGCCAGGACCAAGACTAAGTGACGAAGAAACAAAAATAATAAAATATGGATATGGTGTACGAAACGAAAGAGGGACAACCCTGATGAACTAAATGGAGGAAAGAAAACTCTACGCCATGAACTCCTTTTTCAACAAGAAGCCACAGAGAAAATAGACCTGGATAAGCCCTGACACCAAAACTAAGAACCTGATCGACTACATATTATCAACACAAAAATTCGTAGTCAAGGATGTCACAGTGCTAAACCGTTTCACAACAGGCAGCGATCACCGAATGGTGAAGGCTAAGATACAAATTAACAGCCAATTTGAAACCAGAAAGAAAATCAAAAGCGTACAAAAACTAGATATGGAGAAACTTAGCCAAAACAAAGAAAAGTACGAAAAAGGAGAAATAAAAAAATGGACAAACAAAAAATGACAATTATATCTCAGAGAAGTAGAAAACCTGATGAAGACAAGAAGAAGCCTACTTGAAAAGGGCAAAAGAAACACAGTAGAATATACTGAAATCAATAAAACAATTAGAAAAAAAACAAAAAAGAAACCAAGAGAAAAACGCAGGAAGCAAAGATTGAAAGAGTAATCCAGCAGAACAAAAATATGAAATGCTTAAAACAACGACTCGGTAAAACTCAGATAAATGAAATGACAAACAGCGAAGTAACAACGATTAATGATATGAAACAAATAATAAAGTTGACACAAGAATACTATACGCACCTATACAGAACAAGACATAAACCACAGCAAGAAATTCTTAAACAATTAAACACAAAAATAAAAAATATAAACTCTGACCTACAACCAGAAATAAGTAAAACAGAAATCAAAAAAGCAATTCAAGAGCTAAAAAACCATAAGTCACCTGGAAAATATGGAATAACTGCAGAGATGCTGAAGAGATGAGGGAAAACAACTAGAGAAGTCCTACATATCCTCATGAACAAAATATTGACCACAAAAGAAATACCCGATAGCTGGAACTATGCGGAGACACTATTAATGTTCAAAAAAGGTGACTGAAAGAACTTAGAAAACTATAGACCTATAATATTACTAAGTGTTGTATTTAAACTACTAACGAAGATCATTACAAATAGACTAACAACTAAGCTTGACGAATAACAAGCAAGAGAACAAGCGGGATTCAGAAAGGGTTTTAGTACTAGAGACCATCTGCTAACAGTAAAAATACTGATTGAAAAGTCGAACGAGTATCAAATCCCATTATACATGGCATTCATAGAGTTCCGAAAGGCGTTTGACAGCATAGAACATTGGGCCATCAAAAACTCACTAGAGAACGGCAGAATTGATTACAGGTACACTGACCTAATAACAAACATATACAAAAATGCGAGTACCACAATAAAATTGAAGAACGAACACGCTACAGAACCAATAAAATTCGAAAGAGCAATCAGGCAGTAAGACACAATATCGCCAAAATTGGCACAAAATTGTTCAATCAGACTATGGAAGACATATTTAAAATGAGAAAATAAAAAAAAAAGACGAAACTATTTTACGACATATTTAAAAAATTAGAATGTGATACATACGGAATAAGAATAAATGGAGAGCTCTTGAACCACTTGAGATATGCAGACGATATAGTCTTGATAACAGATAAGAAGGAAGAATTACAGAAGATGGTTGAGGAACTAGATAGAAAAGCGACAGCGGTAGGTCTAGAGATAAACTATAGCAAAACCAAGACTATGACAAACCAAGAAGACCAATTAGAAATAGTAGTCAAATAGAATGAATTAGAGCAGGTGGCAGAATACATATACCTAGGACATATAATAAAGCTGAACAGCTTTATTCGGTCAACTTCGGAACAACTTCGCCGGTCACACTCTCCGGCAAAAAGATGAAGGATGGAATAAGCGAATTCTACACTGGAGACCATGGGAAAAGAAAAGAAAAAGAGGAAGACCACAGATGACGATCTTAAGAGAACGGCAGGAAAGGACTGGATGTATATCGCCCAAAATAGAGACCAATGGAGATTAACAGGGGAGGCCTATGCCCAAGAGTGAGCGTTTAAGATTGATTAGATAGATAGATAGATAGACCGCCCTATCAGGAGGGTTTTAAGGGAAATCTCGGGGGTAAAGTGGTAATTTTTTTTTGCATCTTTTTTGGGGTCTTAAAATTATTATTTTCTATTAACTTAGATAAGCCACAAATTTCTGCCAATTATTTTACCAAAAATTTAAACTGATACAAAAAAAGCTATGGAAAAAGATAAATATAGTTTTTGAATACTTAACTTATTTTTCCCAATCTCTTTTTACTGCATTCAAATGAGGCAACACTGCATGTGCTGTCATGTATACGTATCTATAAAACAGGATTTAAGCGAAAAAGCAGTTTATGACAATCAAAATAATAGACCTTATCTGTATAAATTTCAAATATTGATACAGGAACAGGATGTAAAAATGTATCGACGGAAATTATTTGATAGCTTCGTAACGAGTATGGAAGAAAAGCAGTAGAACAAGTAGATATGATAGCAAATGGACAGCTTTATAGTTAACAGGAACAGCTTAAAAGAGGTTTATTTAACATATTTATAGAAATTTGATGAAGGTCACATAAATCTTATCCACGTTATAAACTATGGTGGCGATAAGTTGGTAAATGGTGTAAATATCTGAAAATAAATGTAATGGTAATCAATTGCATCAGTTAAAATTCATACCTATCATTATTTTTAAATCAGATAGAGAAGAATTACAAGGTGACATTTCTTGGTATTTCATGCATACTGGTCATAGGTATAAGTATAAAAAGCTGAAAAGGAATAAAGAAACAAAAACCTAAAGAGCTGAATTCGATTCTGGAAGAAAAATGGATAACATTTAATATGTCAAAAAGATGATATTTCGAATTTTCATTTGAAAATTAAGTTAATACTAAAAATAAATTGGAAGTGAGTGGAAACGAGATGTGAAAAGGATTATTATTGACATGACCCAAAAGCGAGATCGAACTTTTAAGAAACAACATGGGAAAGTACGAATTTTTAAGAAACATCATGCGAAAGTACGAATGTTTATAAAACATCATGCAGGGCAAAATTAAGGGCAAAAGAAGTGTGGAAAGAAGAAAAATATCGTGGCTTCGTAATCTACGTGAATGGTTCGGGTGTAGTTCGATTGAACTTTTTAGGCGCGCTGCTAACAAAGTCGCAGTGGCCATGATGATTTCCAATCTCCGCTAGGAGTGGCACGAGAAGAAGAAGAAGAAAAGCGAGATATCTAAAGTGCGGCCAAAACGTCTTTAATGATTCATCGCAAAATAGTACAACCAACAAGTCTCAAATCTAGACTAACCAGTTTTGATCTCGCGAAGATTGGAGTGAGACTATCTTTTGACAAACTTTTTAAACTGGTGTTAAGCTATTACTTAGCTGCGAATATACTATTCTTCCTCATTATCAGGCAAGATATTCGCCTTCTTTCCAGACTCCATCTGCCCTCTATTTTACTTAAACTATGAGCCACAAGATGTGTTATTTTTCTGCACCCATTATATGTCCGAGATGATAAAATTTTCTTTTTTTTTAGTGTCATTTTAACTTCATTTTTCTTCTTTATTCTTTTTACAACGTTTATAAAGTGATCCATCTATCTATAGAGTCTCACATGGATCTGTATAAATGACAGTATACATCGGTCAATGTTTAGTCAATCATATTTTTAGTGATAATGTAAAATTTCTGTAACAAAGGATCTTGTATACAGTTAGCCTGCAAATAATCGACTATTATTACGGTGTCATCAGAATATCAGATTTCCTTAAGATAAGCGGTAAAAATAATAGAGATATCAACATTTATAATTTATCTCGAAACGGGAGTGGAAGATCAAGTGAATAGAGCAAACAGAGCAACAGGCTGCCTGAATAAAACAATATGGAGAAATATAAATATCGGGAAAGAAACGGAAGGCAGAATTTACAAAATAATCATCAGACCAATAATGGGTGAGAGGACAGAAAGGATGTTAGAAACAGCAGAGATGAAAACACTTAGAAAAATTGATGATAAGACACTAGGGGACAGAGCTAGAAGTACAGATATAAGACGTACATGCAGAAGATGGAGAACATCAAGAACTAGGTAAAAATTGAAGAGTAGAATGGAACGATCATATAAGCCGAATGACAACCAATAAAGTAGTAAACACGGCAAGAGACGGTTCCCCATCAGGGAGGCGATCAGTAAGAGGACCACGAAAACGATGGAACCACAACTTATTGGAGGCAGATTGAAAAACAGACAGAGTCATGTCTACATAAAAAGAAGAAGAAGAAGAATAAGGAGAAGAAGGAGAGGAAAATAATTTATCTATTATTTATTTATTGATAAAAATCTCTTGAATTGTTTGCCAAACTCTGCCAAAACACATTATTTGAAATACAAAGACACACAGTAAATCATAAGAGACACTGTCAAAAAATACAATGAATGAGGTGCTTAAAAGCAAAACTCGTTAAATCCACTTTTTGCCGAAAATTAGATATTGAGCTTACCTATTTTCTTAGTGACCATTCTATAGTTACAAACCTGTATTTGCCATCAAAACGAATTAATTCCAATACATTTCAATCAACTAAAAGTTATCTTGAAAACAAAATTGATAAAGTGCCGCCGGCTTAGAGACCAAAACATGTAAAGTACACTGTAACGACTCCACCGAATCGCTAGCATGCTTTAAACCCACGTGAGGTGGCGTTACATTTAAAGGTAGATATCAGTCAATAGTCAGTATTCTATTTTAATATAGAGAATACAGTCGATTTCTTTTTAAATGTTATTTGACCACGTGCTGAGAAGTGTTTTGCGGTTAATTTTAATAAAATCATTGATATATATATCCCCGGAAATGGAATAATCTCCTTCAGTTTTATCTCCATATAAAGCAAGAAAGAGGAAACATGTAATCCTACTTTTACTAAGACAGCAGTAGCAAATAAATTAAGGTAAGTAGTTTTTATTTCTTTTGTCCATTTTTTGCTCTACTCTAGATCTACTCATTATTTGATATGACTTGCCTATATCGATTGTCATTGTCATGTCACACCTATTTAAAGAAATGGTGTGAATTAGCGGGCTCTATTTGCTGCTTGCTTTGGTAGTAATATATTACAAAAGATTTAGTACCATTTACTACTTATTATTTTTTACTTGACTTCCGAATTTGGTTCAACGATTTTTATTTTTAAAAAAGGTTAGTGCAATTCTTTCTTAAGATAAGTCATGTTTAAAAGATAACGATTTGTTTCTAAGCGTCATCAATACAGGATTGATAAGAAAATTTTAGAGAATATTGTTAAAAATATTAATAACCCCATCTTCTTCCAACCTTTCTTCAGAATCTCTAACTTATTATTGTGATGAGAGTTGCAGTTCAATTAGTTCAGATTATACTTCCAATTTAAACTTATCAACATCATATCAGTTACCTAACATAATCAGAATGAACCACATAGACGACCATTCTTATTTAGATTCTTTAGAAAGTTCTTTGCTTAGTGAAACTGATGAAGAAGGGTCTAAACATAGTTGTAACGAGAATTCTGGGGAACCTTTTCGAGAAGTTTTTAATTTTTTTAATAAATTATGTAACTGGTCTTTGATCCTTTAAAATGCCACAAAATGCATTAAGTGATTTATTAAAATTTTTAAAGAAGTTTTCCCTGAAAAATATTTCCACTTTGGTCTTAAAAACTCTGATCCATATGATTCAAATTTCAAAAAAATATCTTCGCAAAAGAACAATGTTATAGAAATTTGTGTAAATTTTGATGAAATCCCACTGACAAAGAGTTATGGTAGTCAGTTTTATCCTATTTTGTGTACTTTATGTATACAAGATCCAAAAATTGTAGATTTAATACGCATTTACCATGGTTATAAGAAACCAAAAGATTGAAATGAACTTTTGATTGATTTTGTAACTGAGGCTGTTGAACTTATAAATGTTGGGTTAAGTTTTAATAATATCATATACTCAGTTATTATTCAAGAAATTATTTGTGATGTTACCGCAAAAACTTTTAATACATTTACCAGAGGTCATATGGGTTATAATAGTTGTTCTAAGTGTCATGTTAAAGGTAAATATCGAGACAATAAAATTTGTTTTCCATGTAGAGAAAACTTAATTGAGAGGTCTGACAATGATTTTAGAAGCATGAGTGATCAAAGACATCATAATAATGGCACATGTTTGTTAGTAAAATTACCTTATTTTGACATGGTACAGTGTGTTGTGTTAGATTATATGCATTTAATTTGCTTAGGAATAATGCGTAAGTTATTGTATTTATAGTGTTTTGTTCAAAGTTCGGAAATAAATTGTGAGCCAAAGATTTATCGAAAATATCAAAACTTTTACTATTTCAAAAATCATATATTCCATCTGAATTTACTACAAAAAAAAGATCGCTTACTGAAGTTAAAATGTGAAAAGCAAAAGAGTTTAATCAATTTCTATTTTACACTGGACCTATTGTACTAAAATCAGTACTAAAATTTTTTAGCATTGTTCTGAAGCTATTTTCTTGTGGCATTTTAAAGTAATCACTATTTAAATGGGAATAACCCACAATTAAAGGTTAAAATATGTTTATTGACGTTTCAATTTCCACTTCGGAAACCGTTCTCAAAATACAAACATTAGTAAATTATTTTTTGTTTAATTTAATTAATAATGAAAAAAAAAACAAAATTTGTTTAATTTACTAATTTTGAGAACGATTTCCAAAGTGGAAATTGAAACTTTCCACTTTGGAAATCGTTAAAATATGTCCAATAAACATATTTTAACCTCTAATTGAGGCTTATTCCAATTTAAATATTAAAAATTTTTAGCCCTTTCTGTTACATGCATGCTCTTAACAAATCCAAAATAAACATACAAACTTGGCCCAAACTTTAATGAAAATTTTGTTGATTCTTTTATAGCCCTATATGGAGAGAAGTAAGTATGTCATAACATTCATAATTTGCTACAAATTTTAAAAGATGTCCATAATATGAGAGATTTAGACAAATTTAGTACTTTTTCATTTGAGAACATGCTTTTAAAACTCAAAAATCTAGCGAGAAAAAAAGATAATCCTTAGGCTCAGGTTGTAAAAAGAATTGTAGAAATTAATTATCACATCATATCACGACAACATGATAAAGAACCACTAGTTCGGACTGCTTTCCTCAGTTTGAATCATTTATTTTTAATGTATTTACCCTAAAAATCATTGAACCAGTTAATTGATGTGCTTTAAAAGATGGAAATTTAGTCGCTTTTCAAAATTTTGCCAGTTTGAATGGAGATAATGTTTATTATTATTGGCTATAAATATCAGAATAAAGATTTTTTGTAAACTCTGCAGGTCTTCTGATTATAACATATATTTTGTTAAAAGCTCAGTTTTTCTTCAAATATTTCCAGTAGAAAATATTGCCTATAAAGCCTTTAAATTAAGTCATAAAGATCGCTTTGTTGTTATGCCTGTGTTACATACATAGGCATAATTTAATATAGCATTTAATAAGCATAATAGACATTTTTTAATGACAAAACAAAATATTTTGTTAAAAAAATATATCATAAATTTGTATAATTATATATTGGAATTTTCCATACAGTTTTAATTTTATTATTATCTGATGGGTGTGTATGTCTAACGCAATTTTAGCTTGTAGGTATGTTATCTGGTCTTCAAAGAACATTTACCATTTATTCATTTCACTCCTTTATATGTAGGTATTCAATTTTAAAATAAGTTTCCCTTCACATCTAAATCCCCCAAATGTCAACAGGCTTCTTTTCTTACTCCCTTTGAGACATCATCGGTGAGTCTTTTGGCAATTAGTTTGATTCTAAATTAGACTAAAACTGTTAAACTTAGGGTATGTATTTGGACATAAAATAATTTTTGTTGCTTTTTTTTTTATTTTAGCCATATCCATCATGACAACCTGGATAATTGTCAGATTTTTAAATGATTGCTCAATAGAAGCTGTGCCAACAAATTGTCTGAGTGGCAATCCTTATGCTTGACCACATTATAAATCCATAAATTATGTAAGGCCCTAAAAAATGGCGATCCCCAATATCTACATGGGAAAAACACATTGTTAGTTCATTCAGAAATGCCACCTATGGTAAGAAATGTATATGAACCTACTAGTTGATCTATATAAATAAACAAATCATTTTTCTATAGATAGTATTGCTAGAAGTGCCAGATAACGGAAGAAACGTCTGTGAAAGTTTGTGGATTTCAACGGCAGCAGCAGCGATTCTGCCAGTGTCATGGGGCATAGAAACAAAAAGATCAACTATCAAAAAATGCCAGTTTGAATTAAATAAATGATCAGGTAATTCATCACAAGTTTTAAGATTTGTTTCTACATACATAATTTATATTTTATTTTAAAAGCTGGCATTTTCTGATGAAAAATTAAGTAAAATACTTATTTCCCATTTATATTCGCTCTTTGCTTTTTAGGTAATTTAGATCCTGTGCAGTAAGCATGTGCGAAAGAGTATACATAAAAGAAGTAGAATCAGGTAAGGCGAAAAAAGAAAATAATAAAATCAGAGTGAAACTTCTATAATAAATGTTAGTTCAGTGTCTTTTACACAAAATTTGCTACAATGCCACTCATGCAAATAGGAGCAAATAGAAATTTATGTTTCTATTAGGCCTTGTTTAATCATGTTTTTTATGAATTAAATAGAAGTTCTACTGTATTTTTTTATATTATAACTAAAAGTAAATATTTATTTTAAACTATTTTATATTTCAGTTGGCAGCAGTGAAAAAGACGTGAGTAAATATTGTGAAAAAAGCCAAAAAAAAAAATGGTGGTATCAAAAATTGTTAACATCTAGTTATATTAATCTCACATAAATTTTCTCTTTTAGCATATTTAAAACACATCGTAAGAAAGTTAGGAATATTAGAATTAATAGTAACTGACTTCGAGGTGAAGTCAGTAATATCTCTTCATCAACAGCACCCAAAGAAAAGCCGACTATCTTGAATGTATGGTAAAATTTCTCCCTTCCTTTAGATTTCTGAGAAGAGCTTGCCCATTTTATGGATTTTTTGAAATCACCAGACAAGAAACTTGAATCAGTAACTTTTATGTTACCTGTCACCACATACTGGTGTAGGGCGAAAGATAGAAATAGTAATAAATTTTTCTATCAGATAGTTTGATCTAAAATAATTAAGCATGGAGGATCAAGTTTGAGGGGTAGTTAGATAACTATTACATTTTGATTTATATTTTAGGTTAATGCGCTTTCAAAATTTGTGGGGAGACTATTGATGAGTTCATTAGGAGATGCCTTAAGAATGTTATATTAATGCTAGAAGGAAGTGCCAGAAGGCGGAACAAACGTCTGTGAAAGTTTGTGGATTCCAACAGCAGCAGCAGCGATTCTGCGAGTGTCATGGTGCATAGAAACAAAAAGATCAACTATCCAAAAATGCCAGAGTTTGCATTAAATAAATGATCAGGTAATTCATCACAAATTTTAAGATTTGTTTCTACATACATAATTTATATTTTATTTTAAAAGCTGGCATTTTCTGATGAAAAATTAAGTAAAATACTTATTTCCCATTTATATTCGCTCTTTGCTTTTTAGGTAATTCAGATTCTGTGCAGTAAGCATGTGCGAAAGAGTATACATAATAGAAGTAGAATCAGGTAAGGCGAAAAAAGAAAATAATAAAATCGGAGTGAAACTTCTATAATAAATGTTAGTTCAGTGTCTTTTACACAAAATTTGCTACAATGCCACTCATGCAAATAGGAGCAAATAGAAATTTATGTTTCTATTAGGCCTTGTTTAATTATGTTTTTTATGAATTAAATAGAAGTTCTACTGTATTTTTTTATATTATAACTAAAAGTAAATATTTATTTTAAATTATTTTATATTTCAGTTGGCAGCAGTGAAAAAGACGTGAGTAAATATTGTGAAAAAAGCCAAAAAAAAAAATGGTGGTATCAAAAATTGTTAACATCTAGTTATATTAATCTCACATAAATTTTCTCTTTTAGCATATTTAAAACACATCGTAAGAAAGTTAGGAATATTAGAATTAATAGTAATTGACTTCGAGGTGAAGTCAGTAATATCTCTTCATCAACAGCACCCAAAGAAAAGCCGACTATCTTGAATGTATGGTAAAATTTCTCCCTTCCTTTAGATTTCTGAGAAGAGCTTGCCCATTTTATGGATTTTTTGAAATCACCAGACAAGACACTTGAATCAGTAACTTTTATGTTACCTGTCACCACATACTGGTGCAGGGCGAAAGATAGAAATAGTAATAAATTTTTCTATTAGATAGTTTAAGCTAAAATAATTAAGAATGGAGGATCAAGTTTGAGGGGTAGTTAGATAACTGTTATATTTTGATTTATATTTTAGGTTAATGCACTTTCCAAAATTTGTGGGAAGATATTGATGAGTTCGTTAGGAGATGCCTTAAGAAGCTCATTAGTAACACAATTCAAGGAAAATATAGTTGACTGGGGTAAAGACAAAAAAAAAAGTTTTTGTAGACACAAATATAGCCAAGATTATAAAAGTTTTATAACTTGTAAATCTTGTATTGCTTAAGTAGTCACATACAGACGATAAAACCTACTGTAAACTGTGTTCTATATGTAATTTAGATGGTGAAATTTACCAACTCTACAAATGTTTAGGTCTGGCTCCAAGAACTACAATTAGCGATATGTTATTAATATTTTATTTATACAAGTTATTTTTGTTTTTTCATCATCGAAGTATAATTATTATTCATTTGGTCATTAGAAATAAATACCAATGGTTAACTTGGTATTCTTCATTAACACTAGAAATTGACTTGTTTAAATTTAATAAAATGCTGATTTATTAGCAATAAACAAAGTATAATTGACTAAATCTGAAACTTTGTCCAGTTTAAAATGTACTATAATATAGTTTTTAGATGCTGCTTGGAAAAATTTAAAAACCAGTGCCGCTACTGAAAAGGAAATTCAGAATGGAATTATGAAGTATCTGAAGAGGCCTAAGGAGAGGGCATATGCTGAATTAAAAATGTAAATCAAATTCATTTGATTTCAAGCGTATTGCATAAGCAATTATGATAAATTGTCCAATAATTTAATTGTGTGGTCGGCAGACAAAAACAGATAAGTCAATTTTCGAAAAACATTTGTCTTTATTTAAACTATCTAAAAAATTATCCACCGCTGAAATAAAATAGACAAATCAAAATGTTGTAACGTGTATTTCCATATCAAGTATTGGTCTTTTTCATACTTACCACTTTAACTTTAATTAATTAATTTTAATTTTAAAACTCAAATATTGACTTGTCTGCTTCCATTCGCTCACCACACAATTGTAAAAGAAACAATTTTGATATTAGAAAATTTCATGAAGCTAAATGATTATGTTTTTAGTAAGCTGCAGTCATATTGATGTTTTTTCCAGTTTGTATAGCAGTATCCACAATCCTTTTTTCTGTCCAGACAAGTGAAGTCAAAGATCTGATATCGGTCACAGTTATAATCACTCCTTAACTATTAAAATTTGTAACATTCTAACATGCTTACAGTATTTTAAGTTTCCGTCTTCATCCAGACGGAAAATATTAAATTATTTTTAATTGTGCATTCTTGTTATGTAGGCCTCTATGGCTTATTTTTAATAAATCTCCGACTGGGGGACGCTTTCTATCACAATTTATTTATTGATTTCATATTTAAATCATTGATTTCTAATTATCGCTCCATTATAATTCTTTCTGCTATTCCTAAAATTCTCAAAGCTTTATTGACTGATTTGTTGACAGTATATCTGAAGAATCAGCTTCATACTGACCAGCATAGTTTCCTGACTGGTCGTTCAACTTCTACTAATTTAAACTGATTATATTATAATTGCATTAAAAAACATTTTTTATGTGGATTAGATTTATACTGACTTGTCTACAAGCATCTACTGTTCTTGTAAATCGTATAGACCATATTCATATGCTGGTGTGATCAATTTCTTGAATCTAGATTCAACGTTTACAATCATTTACGAGTACAGACCTTCTTTTTGGAACAATTTTTCTGTCTCTGTTTTATCTCGCGTCCTCTCGTTGCATCAGATTAGAATCTCGCACCTGAGACAAATTATTTAGGTTCATTTATACATATTAGTTATTTTCTAATATGTCGTATTTTTTGATTACATTCGTAACTTGTATATACCTACGTTTATATTTCATTTTCTTTTTAACAAACCCTCTTTTTAGACATATTTTTCTGTTTCTGTATTATTCCGAGTTACTTTGCATCAGATTACCGCAGCAGAGGCACATTTTTTAGATTAAGTAGATTTGTTTTTGTGTTATTCATACATATTAGTTCTTTTCTAATATCTTATTCTATTGTTGCTTATATATATTCGTAACTTGTATCAATATTCTCTGTCGAATTAATCTAAATTAAAAGACGTTTGCTTTGAAATTTTGTGATTGTTTTTTTCGTACAGAGCTTTTTAGATATTTTTTGTGTCAGTTTTCTCCGTTGCATTAGGTTAGAGTCTCGCAACAGAGACACGTTTTTTTTAGTTTAGTTCATAAATACTAGTTCTTTTCTAATAACTCATTCTATTTTCGCTTATATTTGTAACTTATTTATAAGTAGTTATGTAATTTTCTCTGTCGAATTATTCGAAACTTCTTTTGATTTGAAATTTTACGATCTTTTTTCTCTTACAGACCTTCTGTTTTAGACACATTTTTTATTTGTTTCTTTTTTATCCCAAGTCTCATTGCATCAGGTTAGAGTCCCGCACCAGAGACACATTTTGTTTTAGTTTTATTCATACATACTTATTAGTTCTTTTCTAATATCTCGTTTTTTATTATATTCGTAACTTGCATATTATATAATTTTTTTCAGTCGAATTACTCTAAACTAAAAGACTTTTGATTTAAAATTTTTGTTTATGTTTTATTATGAGTTTCTTAGCATGGATTGCTAAATTTTAGTTTTCTTGTGATTATTTTCAATGTTGGGAAAAATTGCTGTTTTGTAGATAATATGACTTATGAATATGTCACTGCAAATATGCAGTATAAATATAATCTAATTTTGAATTTACTTTATTTACCGACTAAAAATTTTCAGAATGGGAATCATCAATCCTGTATTAGTACATACCAAATAACAGCTTATTTCAGCATGCAGGTACTTTGCAGGACTGGAATATGTGTCGCTCGTTCAGCGATATACGAAACCCTAGCCGGTGATGAAACTGACTTCATTGAACAGAATATTATTGGAAATTACCTTTTGAATGGTCCAGAAGTTAAAATTCGAAGACAGTTGCCGGGAGGGCAACTGTATTGGTGTAGGGAACTACAAGAATAATTCCTTAAAGGATAGAAAATAGATAATGATATGTGTATATGTACAAACAAAACAAATGTATCATTATTTTTTATTCTAATACTTGATATATCTAATGTTTTTTATGACATGTTGTGTTTAATTTTTTCTAATTGTACCTCGCGCCTTCTTTCCTCTCCAATTACCCCTCATACGTCACGACTGGGCTAATAGGCATAAAGATACATATCTAATGTCTTTATGGCATGCTATTTAATTTCATTATACATTCTAATCTATTGAGACTGCTTTGAGAGTCTAATTCTTTGTTATTAATATCTAGTTAAAATATGTCTATTTTGTCAAAAATCTAATACCTGTATGGCATAATGATATGTTTAATCTTTCTATACCATTCAATTTTATACGTCTATCATATGATATCTTGTACATCCCTGTACGTTGAGCATACGTGAAGGATCACATACCTAAGGCCTTTATAGTTTACCTTTACGTATCATTTTTTCTAGAGATGTGCGTACCTGTATATAGTGTACCTATCGCCTTCTCTCCTTTCCAACTATCCTATCCTATCCTTATGGCATGATATTATGTTTCATTTTTCTATACCATTCAATTCTATTCGTCTATCACATGATATCTTGCTCATGCCTCTACGTTAAGCCGTTTAGGCACTACATTCCTACGGCCTTTATGGTTCATTGCTATGTTTAATTTTACACGATTATACCTCTCGCTTTCTCTTCTTTCCAACTACCCCTCATCCATTACGATCGGACCAATAAGCGTGTATATACATATCTATGCCCTTATGAAATGATGTTATGTTTAATTTTTCTATAGTATCTAAATATATTTATTTAACTCTAGGACATGATACCTTGCACATCTCGGTACGGTAAATTGTTTAGGCACTACCTATCTAAGGCCTTTATGGTTCATCGCTTTGTTTAATTCTTCTACATGATTGTACCTCTTGGCTTTTCTCCTTTCCAACGACCCCTCATACATTTCGATCGAAAATTTATAATTATATTAATTTGAATAATAGTTAAACTACAAAAATATTTTATAAATTTAAATTAAAGTAAAATGGCGAATTGGGTATAGATTAAAGAAGCTCTTATATAATGCTTGTTATCTTTGATTCATTCTATTCTTGCAATAAGGTACTTAAAAATATTTCTGCATTTCCCGAAAGCTCAGTGGTATTAGTTGATTTTATTTATTGGTAACCAGAATTAGTAATTAAAACATTTAGTAAATTCAAGACAATTACAGTTAACAACACAAAAATAGTGTCATTAGATTCCAATCTTTTTAACCTATGTAAAGAGGGTAAAATTTTCGCACATAGTAAAAATATTTAACGTTATAATATTACTCTAGAGTAAAAATGTAACACAGTATAAATTTAACGTCACACCTATAGACGAATGGTCTATTATTTTGACTCCAGCGGTGGAAGCCTCCCATTTTATTTAATTTTACAAAATGATTCCACAACAACGACAACACATTCTTGATTTTACAAATTCAAGACTGTGTTGTTTACATCTAAATTAAGCACGGAATATGATGCTTTAAATTCCTAGTTACTTCTTTTCTTATACTGTGTGTTAATTTTGTATAATATGGACTATACCTACCTATCAACTTCATATTCGGTTAGTATGGCATACTCGTACTAATATATCACTGAAGTATTAATTTCTCTTAACCATACAAGCTAATATATCTAGAGATACCGTAGTACACTATCATTAAAACACACCTTCATATACCTGCGGCCTTACTCAACACTTAAAATTTTCAAATATAACCTCAAAAACCATTAGCACGTCATTCATCACTTTAGGGTTTAATTACGTACTAAAAAGAAATGAAAAAGAATAAAAGAGCCCACTGAAGATGCAGCAATCGTGACTTAACTACCGTAGCCCCATCTTGCAACAAAGAGTGACACTAAAGCGCGTGTATGGGCGTGACAGCGTCATCAGTCCGCCCCTGCATTAGTCGGGTGCCGTCTTGTAATTATCCCTGGCGCCGGTACTGTCAAATAAAGTGACGGTTTAATTCTTCCTTCTGAGCTTTAGTGACGGTTATTATGACTGACTGGTATATTATGGCATGCTATGTATTTGTCGGTGATGATATTGGACTACCTGAGTTTTTGTGTGGGTTAATGGATTCTGGGTAGCAAAATGAGTAGTGCTTTTCACTTTTAAAAATTTGAGTAGTTTAAAATAATGTTACTTAGTGCTTATATAACATATTAAAATATTTCGATATACTTGATTTCTATGAAAGTGTTCAAGTTTAAAACAATTCAGTTGATTGACTTATTTTAAAGCCAACTTTGAGAATGATAGTTGAAGACATCAACATTGTCTCCCTCAGCAAATAAATATTGCTATGGATTACATTTAAAACAAATAAATATTGTTATGGATTAGAATTGATATAAATATAGATATATATATATATATATATATATATATATATATATATATATATATATATAATTGATATTTTAGTATAGTAGTCTTTAATAATAACTCTAAAACATTAGAAAACGGCCTCGTGATTGGGACAACATTTGGAGCGGATTCATAGTCTCAATGCTTTATGCAAAGATACATAAGGTTGTAAAAATCTATAGTTATGAATGATTTCATGATGATGAATGGTGTGAAAACACTGAAAACTCTTGTTTTATTTCGATTGTTTTGTTGAAGTTTTCAGTGTTTTATTGTTAGATAAAATATTATTGTTATAGAGAAATATTACTAAAGGAACAGCAGGTGCTTAACAATGATGAAATAATGGTGTGTATATTAAAAAGTAAAAAAATATAAGCAATGAAAAACTAAGAAAAGTAAATTAATTACTATTTATAACTGGGAATAAGCCACAATTAAAGATAAAAAATACGTTTATTGACGTTTCAATTTCCAATTCGGAAATCTAAAAAAAATCTAAAAAGAAAAGTAGTCTAAAAGATTAGAAGACACTGTATAAGTAAATTGCTCTAATCATTATTATGTAACAATAAAACACTGAAAAACTTTGTTTTCAAACTTCCACAAAATTTATTTTAACTTATCACTACAGCTGTTTCGGCTGATTGCCTTTCTCAAGTGATCTATTTTTGGCATGCGTTTACATTTTATAGTCTCTAATGGAATAGGTTGAGGAGGGGAGAACTGTTTGTCTCAAGTTGGTCATTCAGAATTATATCTGTGTGTTTTAATTTGTTGATTTCCATAGATTCTAACAAGGATAGCTTAAGGCCTTTATTTTGAATGTGACCAATATGGCAAACGACAATACGACAAACTGGCAAAGATTATCGACCGAAACGTAAATAACAATTTATTGTTTTGGAGTATCAGGTATGCGGTGTGTTATTAAAAAAAACTCTTTTTTCTTTTATTACTCTATATTTTGCTGATTTTTGTCAGCTTCTTCAGGAGATAAAGATTAAGAGTTGAAATATTTAAAAACGTTGAACATAATATATTCAAAACAGTACTGTTTTGAATATATTATGTTCAATATTTTTAAATATTTTAACTCTTAATCTTTATCTCCTGAAGATAGTATAGTGTGTATATAAGTGTGTATATACTTGTATAATTTATTTTTTTAATCTAATATCATATTAGAGTAAATATTGATATGAAGTAGCTTTTAATTTAAATAACTTCAGTCCACCAGTCCAAGACGCAGTCGACCTAATGTATTTATTAGTTGTTTATGTAGTGTGTTGACCAAATTTATTTAATAATTAACTGTTCCTGTGGTATCTTTCCTTAGATTTATTCTTAGAACTTTCTTTACCTCTTTTCTTTTCTAAGGTGTCTTAATTTTCACTTTAAAACCCAAAAAAATTGAGTGGCGCCCTGTTCGTATCTTATCGTATCTTTGGTAATTTTACTCATCTATCTTTTTGTTTATTTCTCTATCTTTTCTAATATATCTTATCCTGTCATATCTTGACTTATTTCGTCCGTTGGACCTATTCCCGGTTTTAAAAGCTAGTTTCGAAAGTACGACTCGCTCTCCACCAACCATCTGGCTGCCGTCCGCAGTGTCTCCATTGGTGACCTTTCTAGCACCATCCAAAAAAAGGTTACAAGCTTTTCAAAAATCACTCAAATTGCACTACGCTCAGTACATGTAAAACAAAAATACAAATAATAAGATATGTTTCGCAAATAAACAAAACAAAAACTGAGAAAAAAAAATTGGACATGATTTCTACTGGAGCTAAACGAGAAATATGGGATAAGCAATACAAAGAAAATGCATAAATAATTTGCCAAAAAGGAGAGAAAACAAGTTTTGTCAAAACGGTCGCCATTTTGTCTTTTCTTCTAAAAACTTAAAAGCAAAATACATATTTAAAGAAACACCGCCAAACAATAACCAATATACATAATATAGACAAATAAAGAGTAACATTCACGCTCAGCAAACTTTTTAACAATTACTTAGTTGTGACTGACTCTTAAGTTTTAACTTTGTTTAGGCTTGCGCCTCTTTAAGGAATAGGGAACTCCTTTTTTTGACGGAGTTGTGGGGGGGGGGTGGTGTGAGAAAAACGTGAATTGAACGAAACGCGAGCTAAGAAGTAGAGAACTACCAAGGAAAAGAGGGAAAAGAAGGTGGTTATTTGTGTGATCAATAAAAATCGATAGAACGCACAAGAAGAAGTTGGACTTGCCTAGCATGCAGTGTGAGGTACTTCAGGGGTTACCAGCCATATAGTAGGAACGGCTCTTTATCAGCGTTTTTGGCGCGCAGTTTATCTGCGATAATAGATGGGGAAAGATTCAAGAATATCAAAATACTCCTCAGGAAGTTTGGGTCCAGCATTGTGTAGAAGTTTGGCTGGAGGGAAAGGAACTTTTTTTGCAGGATGCCTGGTGAGTATTTGCCCTCTATGCGAACAAGGTGTCTTTAGTGTTTGTTTTGCTCGGTTGTTCGTGCCAGCTATGGTTCTTAAGACATACTTCCTACTGAGGGTTAGGATTCTGTCCTTAATTGGCGTGATGTTGGTTAGTGCGTAAATGTGGATTGATGGATACAGCCATTTTTTTCTCATGCAGAAGCGAAGAATTCTACGCTCGGTGGCAGTGATAGCGTTGAGTTCGTGGCTCCTCAGAGAGAGGTAAACGCATGCCTTGTATTCTATTATCGGTCTGATAAAAGCTTTGTAGGTGTGCAACAATGTATCAGAGGACGTTCCTCCTAGTTTACCGGTTAGCACTTTAAGGAGATTAAACCTTCTTCTCATCCTGTCAAGGGATTCGTGGACGTCAGCCTTCCAATTGAGAGTTCTCGTAAAACGAACTCCCAAGTAGAGAACTGAGTTCCTGAGAATAAGGTCCTCTCCCAAAAGTGTCACCTGGCCCTGAAGGTCGCGTCCGTAAGGAGGTCTGAAGACAATTGGTTGAGTTTTGGAGGGGTTTAAAGTGACCCTCCATTTGTTGCACCACCTCACGACTCTATCAAGGTAGACTTGCGATTTTTCGAATACAGACTGTCGTCCTCCTTCTCTGTAGGAGCCTGAGGTGAGAATGACTGTATCGTCAGCGAATAGGAGTAGAGACTCTGATCCTTGCCGTGGGCGGGGGATGTCGCTATTGTAGACTGTGTATAATATTGGAGCAAGTATTGAGCCTTGGGGTACTCCCGCTTGTGGAGTGAATGGAGTGGATAGATGTTCTCCTATTTTGATCCTAACCGTCCGACGGGAGAGATAGGAATTTATTAGTTTTACGAAAGGTGTTGGCAGTCCAGCAAGGGGGAGTTTCTCGATCAAGCCTGCGTGCCAGACCTGATCGAAAGCCTTCTGGACATCGAGGAAAATGCCTACGACGTGCTTCCTTTCGTTAATGGATTGGGAAATGAAAGTTGTTGCTTCAACCAATGTATTTTGTGTGGAATGTCCAGCCCTGAATCCGAATTGGTAGTAAGGAATAACGAAGTGAGCGTCTAGGAATTCTACGAGTCTCTCCTTGAGGATCCTCTCGTAGACTTTACCTAGGGTGCTCAGTAGTAAAATTGGTCTGTATGATTCAATGTTGGTGAGGGTTTTCCCTTTCTTAGGGATCATGACAGTGCTGGCCACTTTCCAAGGGATAGGAAAGTAGCTCAGCGCAAGAGATGCATTGATTATATTGGTGAACAACGGGATGATATTCAGTGGAAGATTTTTGAGGCATCTTCTGTGGATGCCATCTGTGCCAGGAGACGTGTTTTTTCCCATGTTACACATCTGACTGACGGTTTCCTCAGTCACTGGCGCCATCATCGGGTGAGGATGTGGTCCGTCAAGTGGCTGAGGGTAGTAGAATATATCTTCCACTCTCCGTTCGGTGGCTCTTTTGGATCTTTCGTTGAAATTGGGGTTGTTGCGTGAAACGAGGGTGGCCTGCAATGTATTTTTGAAAGCTTCGGCCTTATCTTGTGGATTGTTTAGTAAGACGTTGTTGACTTTGAGGTGAGATCGTGGCTGACTTTTTTGTTTTGTTAGGACTTTAATTTTGTTCCAGAATGAAGAGCCATCTCGGTAGTCTAGGTCAGAAGTAACTCGCATCCACTGTTTTTTGTTTCAGCTTGTTCACTTCGAGCCTTATGACAGCCGAGAGCCTGTTGTATTCTGTTTTGATGAAAGGTCTCTTAATCTTTTATACTCTCTGAGCAATCTGCGTTTAGATTTAATTTGCGCGATGATTTGCGGAGGAATAGTTGGAGTATATGGATTGTACCTTGTTTTTGGAATAGCCAGGACTGAAGCTTCTTGAAGAAGTTTCTCAACTTTGGAAATCCCTGTGTCAACTTGATTATGTGTTGACATAATGCCTAACTCGGGGAGGTTTTGGTTGATGTGTTCTTGGAAAAGAACCCAATTTGCTTTACGATAATTTATCCTATAGATGGTAGGACTTGCTTGGGGTAAGGAATTGAAGTCAGTGTTGACTAGAAGAGGAAGATGGTCAGAGATTATGGAATCACCAATGAAACATTCATCGTCGATCCGATCAAGCAAGCTAACCGTGCATAAGATATGATCAACAATGAACATCACTTGATGATTGAAAAACGTGACCTCTTGGTTGGTGATTCTGGAGATTGGCAGCTCTAGAAGAAGGTCTGAGAGCTGTCTGCTCGGAATATTTGTGGTTGTATCACCAAACTGAGTGTGCCTGCTATTTAGATCGCCCATTAATACCGCCTTGTCTAGCGTGAAAAAATACTCGACAAGAGGTAAGGAAAGGGGTGTATTTGGATGCTTGTAATAGGATATTATCGTAACCTTGGTGTTATCTTGTAGGTGTATGTCAACTGCCAGGAAGTCGGTGTCATGGAGCTGGCCTAATATGTGAGGACGAGGAGTTTGTGGTGTAGAGGGAATGGGGTGGTGTATTAAAAGACCATTACCATGACTGGCCTTGCTTTTGTTGAGGTGGTGTGTGCTATAGCCTGTGAAGTTAGGAGGAGTTTTAAGGCGGGTGTCGGTGAGAGAGAGGATTTGTATATGTGTATTTGTATATTAGTTGTGGTCCGAATAATTATCTGCTAAAACAACATAAAGAAGGTAAAACTTGCACTGAATTTCTTTGTTTCATTATACGTAATTTCATTATAAGACTTGCGGGTTCCTTTAATAAAACAAATACTGTTTCCCAATATTATTAAAACCATTGTAGGTTTGTCAAAAGTAACAAAAAAAAACTTAGTTTCCACTTCCATCTTTAAACAGTGAACGAAGCCAGACATTTTACTCAAACTTTAATGAGGTGAAATGGAAAATGTTCCACTGTTCTACTTTGTGATCGATTCTCATGTTGGTCTTATTTGAAAACTCCGTAATTAGCAACACAACAAATATTAAATGTTTATTATATTTTAAGTTACACTCAAAGTTTGTTTTGATGCTTGAAATTTCAAAACGCAATAAGTTAAGTACAATTAAGAACTGTTAAGATAATTTAGATATACAGGGTTGGGTAAAAGTTACTGCTCTCTGAATTAAATGGAATGTAAAATACGTGAATTAAAACTTTATACAGAATGGAATTTGAAATACGTAAATTAAACTTTTATAGGTTTTTTTGAATTACAACACAGTTTCTCCCACGATTTTAACCTTTGGTGTAAACTACAGCTTAAAATCGGAATAGGGTAGGTTAGGTTTGGTTTGATTTGGTTAGTGAGATTAGATTAGGTTACGTCAGATTAGGTAATGTAGCAAAATATCTGATGTTGCATTTTCTTAGGAATGTTTACTTAATGAGCATAGGTTGCTGCGGTTGAGTATAAAAAAAGTGTAGCAGATGGGCAGGGGTGCTAAGTATCTGACCGGTGTGCATTTTCCGTCTGTCACGTGTCAGTTTTTCTTTCTTGTCTGACGTCTGTATTAATTTTTCTTTTGTTAAATATCGTCTGGCTTTTTATTTCTTCTCTGTCATCTGTCAATTCTCCTGTTAATATGTAGCAGATCACTCCTTAGCCGTCTTTGTCAATTCTTCTTTCTTTTCTCCCATCTGTCACTTCTTAGTCATCTCCTTTTTCGTCTGTGTCAATTTTTCTTCTTTCTGTCAAATTAAATTTTTATATGACTGTGACACGAATATGCTTCGTGTCTAGGGCTTCGACATACAGTATTCTGTATTAATCTCTAGTATATATTCACAAAGTCCATATTTTGTCTAGTGACGTAAAAAGTGTAACCATTAGTGTAATGGCATTGGAAAAAATAGAGCTCACTGTACCTTAATAGGGATGGGGTGTGTTACATGATAGGATTTAACAAATGCAACGGTATAAAAAAATAGACAAGGCTTTAAAATGATGTGGTTTTAAGATTAAGATTAGGTGTCATGTGATAGACTTTGATCAATAAAATGAAAGGTCTTATCCATTTATTTTGGGAAATACTATCTTTTCCTAAAAAAAATATTCTTTCATAGGACAAAGTTATAAAACAAGCAAAGGCGTGTTGCAGTTTGTTTTAAACGTTAGAAAATAAAAAAAATAATTCTTAAAAATTCTCCAGCTCGACCAAAGATGGTATGTTGACCGTGGAAAAGACGACAAGGAGCCAAGAAACATTTCAGAGGTTTGCGAGCTGTAACAGTTAATTAGTTCTGGATCTGCTTCTTACTTCACTACCCTGTCCGATTATCGAACGTTGGCGATCATATTGGCAATAATAACTTTATTGACGGTGGCTCTAAATAAATTAGCAGTGGTTTATTGATACCATTCTCGGAGATTTCGGAGCCGGGATATCCTTCGTCGGCCTGGGCCTCTCCTTCCGGCGATCTTAAGTTGTATTATGAGGTGTAGAAGGTTATAACTCTCTGGATGTCTCATTACATGACCGAAATATTGTAACTTTCGAATTTTTATCGTTTTTGTTATTTCTGTGCTCTTTTTCATTCGATGTAAAATTATTTCATTTCTTATTCCATCAACCCAACTTATTCGCAATACTCGTCGATAAATCCACATCTTAAGGGCCTCTAATTTTTTCATTAATGTCTCTGTAAGGGTCCAGCTCTCCATACCATACAGCAATGTGGAGAATATGTAGCAGCGTATTATTCTGATTTTAAGGTTTAACGTAATATCTCTATTAATTAGAATTTTCTTTAATTTATAGAAGGCGGCTCTGGCTTTTGCAATGCGTATTCTTATTTTATTTTTTATATTCCAGTTATCGTTAACGTTTGCACTCAAGTAGGTAATATTGTGGACTCTTTCTAACTCTATTCCATACGCTCTGTTGTTCGTTGGTTGTAACTCCGTTTTGCTGACAACCATAAATTTTGTTTTAGAAGTATTAAGTTTTAGCTCATATTCATCACATGCTTCGGTTACCCTGTTTATAAGTCGTTGCATGTCTGCTTCATTGGAGGCAATAAGTACCGTGTCGTCTGCATATCTGAGATTATTGACATTATTTCCGTTAATTTTAATGCCCGTATCTTCAACTAAGGCTTGTTTGAAAATAAATTCGGAGTAGATATTAAAAAGTAGAGAAGATAAAATTCATCCTTTCCTCACTCCACGTCGTATTTCCACTGCTTCATTCGTGTTGTGTCCAGCTTGTATATTTGCACTTTGATTCCAATACAAATTTTTAATAATACGGAGGTCTCGGTCATCAACTCTCACCTGTTGCAAGACACTTATAAGTTTGTCATGGTTGACTCGGTCAAAGGCCTTTTCGAAGTCGATAAAACGCATATATACTGGTTGTTCTATATCCCTACATCTTTGAACCATGACCTGCAAACTGAAGAGTGCTTCTCTGGTTCCAAAGTCTGGTTCTGTGGCAAAACAGAATATTACTTCTAAGCAAAATTATGAACATAGCGATAAATTTGATTTTTTACTAAGTGAAAACCTAGACTGTTGTTTTATATATACTTTATATAGAAAGTTAATAAATATATTTAAAAGCAAAATTTTCGTTCAAGAAAATAAATCAATTACATATTACATCCTGTCTAGGCCGGACCTGCGGAAACAAACTAAACTTTGTTACGATCTACTCCGAAAATCCATCAGACGAAATTGTCACATTGGATCTTAGATTAATTGACGTTTCAATAACGAGTTTTTAAAACGTCAATTGAGATGAGCAGGGTACAGCTCGCCGGAAAAAATTAACTTCTCTTACAACATTAATTGGCTGTCAAAAAAGAATGCGAAGAATCGTCCTCTCCTTGAATCTGTGTTCTGTTGTTTTTGTCTGCCATTGAGGAGTCAGAATCTGAAAATCAGAATCATTTCAGCGGAAATATTTTATTTCAACAGGTGAAATTGGAATAGACAGCTTCGTTTTTCTTGTCCATAACAGGTGTATTTCAATACAAGAAGAAAATCAAAATTAAATAATACAGAAAATATTGTCCTGAATTTTGAGCATTATATTTAAAATTTAATAAACATACAAAATGAAAGAGACGTAACGGATGCAATAATAAGGTATATAACTGTTAAAATAAAACAAGTATTAAAAAGAATTAAAAATAAGATAACGCCTGGCTCTGGACGTTTGCCTATAGAGTTACTAAAAACTGTACAAGTGGTAATAGAAATCATATATGATATATTCAACGACTGCTTAAATGGAGGAAGGATTCCAGAATAATGGAAAATAATGTAATAAGAAAAATGCAAAAATTATAAAGGATTGAGTGAGACGTCATTTATTGGTAGACTGTATGGAATAAATGTAAGAAATCAACTAGAGAAACAAATGGCAGATGTATAAGAGGAGATTGGATTTAGAGATGGCAGATCTTGAACATATAACTTCTGTTTCATATAGCTAATCGAGAAAACTTAAGAATTTGATAATGAACTACACTTAATATTTATTGACGTAAAAAATATTATGA
This sequence comes from Diabrotica balteata, assembly GCA_918026665.1. Lineage (NCBI taxonomy): Eukaryota > Metazoa > Arthropoda > Insecta > Coleoptera > Chrysomelidae > Diabrotica > Diabrotica balteata. Next base: position 73,915,848 of record OU898277.1, read on the forward strand.
TAGCGTACCCCTAAATAAATTGTGATTTGTCATGAAACAGCAAAATATGTCACTAACATATATGTAAATGCTCCACGTCCAGTATGTCTAAAAATGGTTTGTCGTCTATTTCGTCATCTGCATGAGTTTCTTTCTGATGAGGTTGAAAAACAGACATACGATGTTCCACAAAAGTGATTGCTTTCTTCTTATAGGAGCCTTAGTTTGTTGTTGAGATTTCAGTTTCCTTGTCAGTTTCCATATTAAGTAGTCTTTATTTTCACTTACAGTAAGGATTTCCAAAAAATATTTAATACCAACAACTTCGTATTAGTTTAGTGCTTCTTTGAGTTGTGTAATGTGTTGTTATGTTTAGATTTAGTTTGTGTATTGGGGCTCAAATACTTTGCCATTTTTTATTAGTATTCTTTTTTCATGAATCGGAATGTTTAAATAGTCCGGAGATGAGTCTGGTTTTTCTTTAAAGGAGCTTTCTGGAGTAGCAGCCCGTGCAACTTTTTGGATTGACATAGTTAGGTGATGTATTGCATTGTCAACATTATTTGTGGATTTAAGTGGCAGGTTTCAGTTGATTGATTTAGAGACCAATTTATTAAATATATTCCAATTTGTCATTCTGTTGGTTAATGTTAGCAGTCTGTTAATGTGGAATGCCTCTGTGTGTTACGAAGAAAGAAGAGTAATCAGAAGACAAATCAAATAATGGTTGTATATTTAAATAATTAGAAGCGATGCCTTTTATAACACAGAAGTCAATGAAATACAGCATTTTTCATCTGTCAGTAGACCAGTAGGAAGGTTGACCTGTAGATAAAGAGCTAAGCTTATTATTATCACGGTACTTTTGAGTAGAGTTCGGCCACGTGTGGTTATGATCCTTGACCCCTTCGATGATGCTTGGAATTGCAATCGAAGACACCTGGAGGCATCTGGTCTCGAGTAAGCAACCCTTAGAGTCTTGCGTTGCCATAAAGTCAATATATTTAAAACAACATCAATTAAATTTATTTCTTCTTCTTATAGTGCCGTGCACCTATAGGGCGTTATCTTAAGGCCAGACGTATGTCTTTTGCGGCATGCAAAAGATCGCCAGTGTTATTTATGCCTGTCCAGTTTTTATGTTCCGTAGCCACGACATTTGTTTGCGACCTACTCCTCCCTTGCCTTCAATCTTTCCCTGGATGATTAGTTGAGGGATTGCGTATGTTTTTCCTCTCAGAATATGGCCGAGGTATCCAATTTGTTTTACCTTGATCAAATTGAGTAGTTCTCTCCCAGTATTTGCCTTTCTTAAGACTTCCTCGTTTTTTACCCTATCTGTCCATGGTATGCGGAACGTTATTCGCAACGTCCACATTTCGAAGGCCTCCAACTTATTAATGAAAGGTACTCTTAACGTCCATGTTTCCATGCCGTATAACAGTATGGACCATACATAGCATTTAACCATCCTGTAGCGGAGATTGAAGGAAAGATAGCGGTTACATAGTAGCGGTTTTAAAATTTGATAAAAGCTTGTATTGCTTGTTCTGTACGGCATTTTTATTCTTGTTGAGGATCCCATGGGTCATTCATCATCATCCCCAAGTATTTAAATGTTTTTACTTGATCGATTGGAGCACTATTTAATTGTAGTTGTATTCTTAAAAGTAATGCGTAATAAAACAAAGAAATTATTAAGGTATTTGTTTTGAGTACACATATTTGCCATAAATAAAATAATCTTTTTTTAGAATACAACTTAAGAGAGAAAATGTGCATGAGACCAATGCAGATGATGCAATTCAAATTACTGCTGCATGTACATCGAATTCTATACGTACATCAAAGGACGAAAGTAATATGGAAGAACTCGATATTAATATGGAAGTAGAGCTAAAATGTGACAAAGAAACACAAGCTGATATCTTTCAATCATTCCCAAACTTTACTATTTTGGATCATTTGTTTACAAGTGAAAAAAAATTTCTTACTTGCATGGGCGTTACAGGAGATATATTCGAAGCCATAATAAAGAGTATAGAAATAATTTTACCATCTTTTCCAGATATCAAATGTCCAAATTTAAGAATAAAAATTTCATTAACTTTAATGAAATTAAAATTAAAGAACCCTTTCTTAAGTTCGGGCCTTTTTTTGGGGTGTCACGTGTGACAGCCTCAAATTATTTTTATGAAACGATTCAATTAATGTCATTTGCACTGAAACCTGCAATTTATTTTCCAACCATTGAGGAAAATAAAGAAAATATGCCAAAATGCTTTAACTCTTACAAGTCTGTAAGATTTGTTCTAGATACAACAGAAGTCGCAGTACAAAAATTACACTGTTTAAAATGTAGGGTCAGAACATATTCACGTTATAAAAAGACACATACAGTAAAATTCGTTGTTTGTATTAAACCTGCGGGTTTAATTTGTTATGTAAGTGCCATATATGGGAGATGAGTTTCCGATAAAGCAATATTTAATAATGAAAATATTATTAAATATTATAAATATTATAAAATTAGCAAAACCATTTATAGATTCTATTATGGTTGATAAAAGTGTGCTAATTGAAGAAGAATGCCTTACAAACTCAATTAAATTGGTAAGACCACCATTTCTTAGGAAACAATAACAGTTCTGCCAACAAGAAGCCATAGAAACAGGTTCAATTGCCAGATCAAGGGTGCATGTTGAAAGGGAAATCAACGCATCACATTATTTAGAATTCTACAAAATAACATTGACTGGACAATGATTTCTTATTTAGATGAACGTATAGTAGTAATCTGTGCAATTGTAAATATGTCAAAACCAATCTTAGGAACATCTAAATTTTAAATCCACATTGCACCCTGTAATCATCATTCCCTTTGCCTTATCTCTATGTAGGGTCGGCTTCCTAAATTGCATGTCTCTACACAATTCTATCTTGGGTCATATCAATAATAATCCGCTTTACCAACATGGCGCCTAATCGTCTGCTCCTAGGTCTTCCTCTGCTACTCCTTCCAGGAATCTGCACTTCATCAATTCTTCGTATTGGGTGATTAACATCTCAACGTTGAACATAACCAAACCGTCTTAACGTATGCTCTCTCATTTTGGCATTAATTGGTGCCACACCTAGACTTGGTGTGGACATTGGAAACTGTAGTGTATGTTTATTTTTATATTGGTATATAGTAACAACTTTAAAATAAAGCTGCCCAATATCAAACTATTAGTATCCTTGTATAGTAACTCAGTGGAGGAAATCATGGGTTTGCGATAAATTAATTTTAAAATTTTTCTTTGGGTGACATTTAGTTGTTCCAAATGATTGACATACGCCCCACCCCACCCAAGAATCCCATATCATAATCTGGATTCTACTAAGGCAAAATACATAGTTTTTAAAATCGGCTGTACTAAAATATTGTTTAAGTATTTAAATTTGTAGAGAAAACTTTGAAGGTTTTTTGTCACATTCTGAATATGTAGGTTTTATTGTAAATGATTTTCAATTGTAATTAGTTGCACCAATTAAAAGGTGTGCCCAAAGCAAATCGTATTAAACGCTCATGGTTTTACCTATGTAGGGTGCAAAACTCTGTTGGTGAGTCCGTTGTAAAAGATTACATAAAGAAAGCTGTCAACATTAGTAATGAAAAAGACACTTATATTAAACTGTTAAAATCTAATTAAGAATGTAACTCGTTTAGATTTGGAATTCCTACTGAGTACAAGACAATAGTGAATAGTAGTGATTTTTGGCCACCAGATGTCCTTTTCAGAAAGTTTGTGTTTACCTACCATAGAAACGTTGATGCTACCGAAATCCAGTCCTTAGCCAACATGTCAACTCATTAAACAACAGTTAACCTGTCAAAAAACTTAGAAGTAGCTTAAAATGTTACTTTCATAATGTTGGTGGACTTTGAACTAAACTTTCTCAGTTAAGGGACTCTTTGCTACTAAATGATTATGATATTGTTATTTTGATTAAATCGTGGCTATCTGAAAAGTTTCTGGTTAGTGAGACTGATCTATTAAACTATAATGTTTATAAACAGGACCGCTATCAGCATATATTGGACATTGTTGGCGGAGGAGTGTACATTGCAATCAAGAAAAACCTATCCTCTAAACTAATACGTAAGTCAAATTTGTTTAACATAAAACAACTTTTTGTGGAAGTTAAACTGAATGATGAGCAGCTTGTAATAAGAGGAATCTATATACCACCTAGTTCATGAGCTGATGCATATGCACTGCACCTTTTTTGAGAAAATGATAAGTCAACATCCACAAAGTTGTGTGATCTTGACAACCTGAGAGATACTCAACGGGCTAATGATCAAAACGGGGTTTATTTATCTACCTTACTTCCTGATGGCTAATAAATGTATTAATATTTGTTTTACCAATGTTCATATTAAAGTTAAGTTCTTCTATTATACAGAAGTGATCAGTAGTAAAATGTAAATATTAAATATAATATTGTATAATTTAGTTACTATTATTACATTTACAATATGTAAATATATTAAATGTCATAATAGTAACTAATCTAGGACATGCAATTAAAAACGAAAAGGAAAACCAAGCCCTAGAAATTAAAAGAAGGACACAATTGTCATGGGCTGCTTTTGGTAAATTGAGCTTCATTTTAAAAGACAAAAAAATCGCAATTCACTTAAAACGAAAAACCTATGACACTTGTATACTACCAGTTGCAACTTATGGGTTGTAAACTATGGCAATAATAAGAAAAATGGCAGAACAATTAAGAGTAACTCAACGGGCCATGGAGAGGCCCATGTTAAATATAAGCCTCAGAGACAAAATTCCTAACACCGAAATACGTCGAAGAACTAAAGTAACCGACATCATGGGAAAAATAGCGACATTGAGATGGCAATGGATAGCACATGTAGTAAGATAAGACACCAACAGATGGTCTCATAAATTGACATTCTGGAGACCTCGAGAAACAAAGAGAAGCGTAGGAAGACCCAAAAAGAGATGGATAGACGATATAACAGCTGTAGCTGGAAAACAGTGGATGAGAATTGCAAAAGATAGGGAAGCGTGGAAGCAATTGGAGGAGGCCTATGTCCAACAATGGATACATGAAGGCTAAAGAAGAAGACGAAGAAGATAATAGTAACTAAAGACAAACTGCTAAGTAAGACTTTAGATTAGAAAAAGTGAGTTAGTTTAGGTTAGAAATAAATTACTTATTATTCGATCAGTAAACAAATCGTAATATTGCTTGCTGCTTGTTTTTTATGATAATCAAGCATAAACAATTGTACCAATCTGGAATAATAATGTCATGCGCCCTTCCCTCCATGCTATGGCATGCTGGACGAGCCATACAGTCTGTAGTCAATACCCCGAGGTATGAGCGGGAACACAAAGTGTATTAATACTCATACGCTTATGAAACGCACCTGGCGCATCATAAGGGCCTTCACATTTCACTCTTTTTCAACTTGTCTTGAGTGAAATGTCTTTAATCTTTCCTATCGGCCTCTCTTGGCTAACTCTTGTTTCTTCCGACCTCGAATGGCTATTAGGTTTCCGAGGGCAGACGGGTCACTATATTTCCTTCTATTACACACTCTAGGAAGGCAGCGGGAAACCACCTAGAGCCTAATTTTCCCAAGAAACAATCATGGAAATGGCTGATAAATACAACGGCCCCGAGTACGGGCGCTCCTTAAATGGAGCAGGGGTGCTAAGAATCTCCCGGTCAGCTAGAAACATGAACACATTTTCTAAAGAAAGAAAAATAGGTACATGGAATGTAAGAAGCATGTACGAACCAGGAAAAATTCATAACACCATTAAAGAAATGAAGCGTCTAAATATAAGTATCCTTGGAATAAGTGAAATGAGATGGCCGGGGTCTGGAAAAGTAACTGTAGATGACCACATTGTATACTATTCAGGAGAAGACAGCTCAAAACACAAAAATGGTGTAGCAATAATTGTGTCGAAGGAAACAGATGAAGCTGTAAAAAACGTCGTCCTATTCTCAGACAGGATACTGATGATACAAATACAATCAACAACAATCAATGTGAACATATTACAAGTATATGCACCCACACAAGACTATGAACAAGAAGAAATTGAAAAATTCTATCATGATTTAGAAAAAGTATTAGCACCTACAAAGAAACACGATCTCAATATTATCATGGAAGATTTTAATGCAAATATTGGTGAAGGTGAACAGGAAGATGTCATAGGGAAATATGGTCTGGGAATACGAAATGAAAGAGGAGATATGTTGGCATCTTTTTGCGTAGAAAAGCAATTAGTAATAATGAACACAATTTTCAAACTTCCAAAACGTCGTCTTTATACCTGGAAATCACCAGCAGATACACCTGAACGAGTTTTTCGTAACCAAATAGACTTCATATGTATAAATAAGAGATACAGAAATTCAGTATTATCAGTAAAAACATATCCAGGGGCAGATGTACCAACAGATCACAATATGTTAGTAGGAAAAATAAGACTGAGATTAAAAAGAGTTGCAAGGACGAATAAGCAAACAGTTACTATTGATAGAGAAACGATGCTAAATGATACTGTAAAACAAGAAAGAACTAGTATATTAGAACAAAAGATGAAGTTAACATCAAACAAAGAAGAAAGTACTGAGGAAAACTGGACGAGAATTAAAGACATCTTAAAGACTGTTCAAGAAACAAAATTGAGTGCGCTAAAAGCAAGAAAAAAACAAGGGTGGATGACAGAAGAAATACTGAGACTTATGGATCAAAGAAGAGAAGTCAGAAATAAAGATAAAAACGAATACAAGAGGATTCACGCAATAATCAGGCAGAAGATAAGACACGCGAAAACACAATTTCATAGTAAAGAATGTAATGAAATTGAACAATATGAAAAGAAACACGATACATTTCATCTGCACAAGAAATTGAAAGAAGTCGCTGGAAACAAATGGAAACAAGTATCCCAAAGTTTAGAAGACAGAAACGGACACAGAATATTAGACATCAATGAAAAGTTAAAAGAATGTGAAAACTACATTTCTGAATTATTTGAAGATGAGAGAGTAGAACACTATACAACGATTGCTATATCAGGTCCATCTATAACAGAAAGTGAGGTGAGACGTTCAATACAAACGGCAAAAAATGGAAAAAAATGGAAAAGCACTTGGCCCCGATGAAGTAAGTGCTGAAATACTAAAGTTTTTGGGAGAAAATGGAATTAAAGCTCTGTGTAATCTCTTTACCAGAATTTATGACACTGGGATATTACCAACTGATTGGTTAAAGTCGACATTTGTTACAATACCTAAGAAACATCGTCCAAAGACATGCGGTGATTATCGGACAATAAGTCTGATGAGTCACGTTTTGAAAATCTTTCTGCGAGTAATACACAGCAAAATTTATACGCTGTTAGGGGACAGAATTAGCAATACTCAATTTGGGTTTAGGAGTGGCTTGGGTACAAGAGAAGCCTTGTTTAGTATACAGGTGCTAGTACAGAGATGCAGAGATATAAATCAAAATGTGTATATTTGTGCAATCGATTTTGAAAAAGCTTTTGACAAAGTCCGACATAACAAAATGCTAGAAATATTGGAAACAGCTGGATTGGACGATAAAGATCTACGAATAATTACAAATCTATACTGGCATCAAGTGGCAAGAATAAAGGTTGAAAAAGAACTGTCGGATGAAATGAATATAAAAAGAGGAGTGAGACAAGGCTGTATATTGTCGCCTTTACTTTTTAACTTATATTCGGAGGAAATATTTAAGGAAGCCTTAATGGAGACAACCGAAGGTATTATTGTGAATGGAGTAACCGTCAACAATATTAGATATGCCGACGATACCTTAGTCCTTGCCAATTGCGGAGAAGACCTTCAAAATCTAATGAACAAAATAAAACAGACTTGTGATCAGTATGGATTAAAACTCAACGTTAAGAAAACTAAATATATGATAGTTAGCAAACAAAATTATATACATGATGACGGTATAAAAGTCGGAGATGCCACACTGGACAGAGTAGAGAAACTCGTGTATCTCGGCAGTAATATCAATGAGAGCTGGGATCCAACCGCAGAAATTAAAAGCCGAATAGAACAAGCTCGAGCTGCCTTTGTAAAAATGAGAAACGTACTTTGCAGTCATGATCTTAGCATTGACCTTAGAGTTCGTATGATATCTTGCTACATCTTTCCTGTCCTGCTGTATGGAGTAGAAGCGTGGACCCTAACTGAGGCTATGCTTAAACGCTTGACAGCCTTTGAGATGTGGGTATACAGACGACTACTAAAAATAAGCTGGGTCGACAGAGTTAGAAATGAGGAGGTCCTTAGACGGCTGAACCAAACAACACAACTGGTCAATATAATAAAGAAACGCAAGCTGGAATACTTCGGTCATATTATGAGACACCCTGAAAAATATGATCTTTTACATCTGATCATTCAGGGAAAGATCCAAGGTAATCGTGGTCGTGGTAGAAGAAGAACATCATGGCTGAAAAATCTAAGGCAATGGTATGGAAAATCAACTACCTCGTTATTTAGAGCTGCTGTCAATAAAGTCACGATAGCGAATATGGTAGCCAACATGATATCCAACGATCGATAATGGTCATGGAACTGGAAGAAGAAGGAATAATAATGATATAAAAACAACCAAGTGTTTTATTTATATGTATTTAGGAAATAATATATCATATAGATTCGTAGTGGTGCAAAGGGCACATCAGTGTTTCAGTAGCAAAATAGTATAAACAAAAGGTTTGGTGGTAAAGTTGATAGCCTCACCAATCATTGCTTGAGTCCCATCTTTAGTGTTAAATTATTCAATCATTATAATTATCCAATCTACTATAAACAGCATAGCTGACAGAACACATCACTGTATATCTCCTTTTTTAGTATTTATTTATTCAGATAGTTCACCTTTATGTGCTCTTGCAAATGTAACTCTTGCAGTACATTGGTATATTGGTTGTAAAGGAGTCTTATTGTCCTAATATATTTGTCTGATATTCCGCAGTTTCAGTATGTTCCAGATCATGTTTCAGTTAATCGAATCCAAACACTTTTTCAAAGTCTATAAAATTAATAAAAATTTCTCCATTTTTTTCCGTTACCTCTTCCAAAATGATTCTTAAAATGTTTACATGATCTAGAGTTGTTCGGCTGAACTATATTGAGTTCCATGTCCTCATCATCCAATTCTGCAAAAAATTGAGTCCATCTACTGCTACTTTTTTTTGTCTTCTAGGTATATCTTCTTCTTTCCCTTTTAATTTTGTAGCTTCCTTCAGTCTTTTTGTTATTGCGTGTAGCATCTGGGTGTTATTTTTTGCTCTAAGTGCAACCTTTTGTCCAATCTAGCTCGTTTTTTACTTCCCTGTTTGTTTCTTTGTAATATTCCTCTAGTACTCTTCATCTTAAGGGTAGGAAATAATGGATAAGATAAAAATTCAACAATTTATTATTTTTATTTATTAATTAGCAAGTCATCTTTATTTTTTAACAAGAATGGTAAATATAAATCAAAATAAAAATATATTGAATGTATTAATTAAATTAAATATGAAATTATCATCCCTTGAAACTTCAACAATGGGACAATTGTCCTCTTGCTTTGAATATATTATATGCATAATTTTGCTGTTTTCAAATTACACATTGCAAGTCCTAATTGTATTTGCCTATAATAGGCATGTTTAGTTTTCAAGCATATTTTTTTTTTTTTCATTCACATACAGAAAATTTAAAGTGTTTATCACTTTATCTCTATCAAGTGCATCTCTCCATTTTCTTTAATAAATCCATCTAGACTAAATTCCAGATGAGGGCTATAAGAATTAATTATTAACCCTGTTTCATGTAAAATGAAATTATATTTTTGCTTTAAACATTCCTTAGCAATTTTTACCTTACCAATTTTTACCATACCTGGTAGCATGATTTCCAGCGAATTTAGGAAACATTATTTTTAATAATTTTGTTTCCCATGATGTATTCTTGCCGCAATAATATGTATATAAATTATATGCAGAAGTACCTGTGATTCTTATCTGCCAATATTGCATCCATATTTTATTTTCACCATTCTGTAGCCTCGTATTTTTGAAAATACTCCCAGCTTCACACTGTTTACTACTTACAAATTCATTATAAAAGTTTATAGCTGATTGTCCACAAGCACTTAACAGCCTTAATTGTTTTATATCATTGGATACTGATATAAACTGATTAAACAATGCGGCTTCAAAATCAGTTATCCTTGTTATATTATCAGGTGTTGCTATCCCAGAACTTCGACCTTCAACAAATAACTTGAGGGCAGAACCTGGAACTACAAGTGACAATTAATATAAAATGCTCATCACAAAAAAAATGTTAAAAATATCTTACTATTATTAATGATGTTAAGTCAAATAGGTAATATTCATTATTTATTTTTACATGTTTTAAATTAATCGTTGGGTAATATTAAATGATTAACACGGAATCTTCACGTTTCAATAAAAGTTGGTATAGATATTGTATATAAAATTTGTAGTATAAAATATCCATGAGTGGTTGTCATTGTGACTTAACATCTTGAATATGCCTATCAAATATTTGTTCTTAAAGTCGCTACGTATATAATGCACATAGCGTAGTCTCTGAAAAACCTGATTTTACTAAAAGGTGTCTGATACGATACATTCCAGAAAGTGTGAATTGTGTGATATTTAAAGCCATTTAATAATATTTTTCGGAAACTAAATGCTTCATGCTGGAAACACTAAGTACATGATAATATTCAGTGACCCTTAATGTGCACATACACAAAAGCAATGTTTCTCAAATCATTATGACCTTTAATAAATGGATTTGTAGTATCTTCCCCTCCTCTCAAAAAAATGTTTTTGAGAAGGCAGAAATTTGCTTTGTGATCTTTGAAAAATAAAATAATTCTCTGGATTCTGCAGAAGCATATAACAGGATGTTAAAAAAGTAATGAAATAATTGGCCACTAATTTTTTTCTAATAAAAGCCTTCAGCACTTATTTAATTTCAAGATTTCTGTAGCTCGATGGCTAGTCTAGTTTTAAGCATCATTTGGCTACAAAAAGTAAGTATTCATGTAAAACTCACCTTGTACAACTTTAAATATTTTTTCATATGCTTGATTTAATGATCCGGTAGGCTGTATATTTCGTTTCCTTTTAGTGGCATGGCAGAACTTCACAGGTACAGGTTTACTATATTCTAAGGAATTATTTTTAAAACTGCCACTGCCACTATAACTGCCCCAAACTTGTTCTACATCTGTACAACTTAGTGCTTCTAGCTCATCTTGTCTACAAGTAAATTTGAAATACATATACCGTTAAATCGCAATAACTCAAAAAAGTCTACTAAAACACACTTACCTCTGGTCTTGTAATAAAATTGCAATCACATGTTTGCACATTCCTCCTAAATTAGTCGTTTGCAGACACAAACCGACTAATTTGTTATTATATTTGCCACACAACAAAACGTGGCCAGCCTTTAACAAAGCCTCGCCTTCTTTTAAATGTCTTTTTGTGTCTCCTATATATTTCAAAATATCGAGCAGACTAACTTCAATTTCTTTATTTGCCATTGCGTTAACAAAAAATTAATGAAAGATAATAAATACGGATAATTTTTAAACACAACAATGATTCACCTACAAAGATTATGGAAGCTCTGTTTTGTTTTCCTACGTGCGTGATCAGCTGATCATCTATCAAAGCGCCCCCTGTAGTTCGTTGACATCGCCAATACAATTCAATACATTTTTGCATATTTTTAGTCATAGTTTCACAGTGTATAAAATTTGTGAAATTAGTGAGTTATTTAATCTTTAGTTTGAACATTTTTGGATAATGGATATTTCAACGTTGAAAAAACGTTATTTTTTTTTAAATTTCCGTCTCATAGTTAAACAATTAAATAAAGCAAATCAAATCTTGTCTAAGTCTTATATTCTCCAAGTTAAAAAAAAAAACAAATTATGGTTGATAAATAGTAACAAGACAAAAATATTATAATATGAAAAACTAATAAAAAATAAATGATGTCCCACCAGGAATTCAATTGATCAATATAGGTCGATCTATAGATAGGAAAATAATTTTTACAAAGTGTTACTTATTCTATTTTTAAAATTACAAATCATAAAACAGTTATAAATTATTTCATTCATATAAGGGAATAATTTAGAATCAATTCTATCCTTCAGTATTGTATGTTTTTTGCCAATCCTATAATATTTTCAACAATGATCCTACGATTGACAATGGCCCTTGTTTTATTATTTCTTCTTTTAACTTAGTCTTTTTTTAAATAGAGGTACATATATTTAAATGTATTCCTTTTTTCTCTAAAAGATCTGATATACCAAAACCCCTGTCCGCTTAAATTAATTCTCCTTCAATAAGTCCCAAAATTCTACATTCTACTGTAATTTTTCTATGTGAAATACTACCTCCATAAACATCAGATACATATCGCTGTTGTGCCTGAAAAGGGGGACAAGTCATAAAATGTGAAAACGAGAAAAACACTATTTAAAATTTTACAAAAAAATGATGTTTTTTTACAGATGTTTTGACACATGACTTACCCCCTTTGTAATTGAACATAATAATGATAACACAGGTTAATGGATAATTTTATTACGTTAATACAAGCTTACTTATATAGTGCTACATGTATTTATGTACTAAAAATATTAAACATGTCGACATTTTTACATTTGACATTTAATGACATTTTAATCGTCGTCAGGTATTGATGAATTTGGGAGCACATCAGCTAAGTCTTTATCTGTGGGTAGATTTTTGTAAAAGTCCCACAGTGGTTCTGATATATACGGCAGTAACTCCATCAGGTGCTTTTTCTTTTCTATCGTTATCGGCACATGCTTGTTATATGCGTTATTGGAAAATAAATTTATATCTGCTTTTATATAATTTATTATAATTTTATATCTCTCTTTCCTAAATCTACGGTCTCAAAAGGTTTTTCTTTGTCAAAGGACAACTTGTATTAAAACCGGTTAGATTTTTTATACCGTAGCCAACGAAATTGTCTCTAATTTATCTTGTTATTTTGAGTATCAGTTTTGCGGTTAACTAATACAGAATTAAATAAGCCAGCAAAATTAAGAAACACTGAGCGCTGCATTTCTGTAACTAAAAATTGAGGTTTCCTTCCTACTTGCCGAATTAATTGAGCCCAATCATGTGGATGTTCTATTTGACTACTAAATTTTTTCTTCTTTTATTCTATATCCGTATCGCACTGCATATGTGTATGACCTGGTATTAAATACTTGTGTTCAATAATTTTTAAATTCGCAGAGCATTGTAAAGCAGTTAAACAAGCTGCTGTTATAAACCTGTCCTTATTCTGGCCAGGACAGTAGCCTGAATACATTATTAGGTGTTCAACTTTAGGATCTAAATCTTTTGTTAATGCAGCTTTACATCTAGGCTATGCAAGTCTCATGCTATGCAAGTCCGTCTTGCATGGCACATCTCTTGCCTAGCTTGACCTTTTTACATCAGAGATATTTCTGTGCAATTTTAGATCCCACTTTCATTGTTGCAAACAGAGAAAATATGTATCAATTTGAGATTATTTTATTTTAAATAAATATAATTAAGTACCTACTAAAATAAATAATATATTAAATAAATATACACTATTCATGGTTATTAAAAGGGTGAAGGATGTCAACCAAAGAAAAGAAAACATTGTTATTGTTGAATATTGCTGTTGTAGCAACAATCATCCATAGTCAACGACTCACCCAGTCGTTTTTACATTAACTTTAGACATAGTATATTTATTTATCACCACTTAATAAACTTAATTTAAATCAAAACACAACAATACACACGTGGGCTAAGGGACGCTAAAGATAGAGATAAGGTTATGTTTTATTCTGTAATCTATTATAAATTGTTATGTTGGCAACATGAATGTTAACGATAAATTGCAAGAAAATAGCATGAAAAATAGAACATGTTCTAATTTTTCGTCTAGCACAGGAATTGCATGGAAATAGCCCGTGGGCGTGCGCAGTTCCATGATCTGTCTTGCATGGCTCTTGCCTAGCATGAAAATATCATAATGTAAAACTGTCTTTAGGTATTGATATAGGCAGGAAATAATATCATTTCGCCCCGTTTTGCGAAGGATTCATGCCATAAATAGTAGTGGGCTTGTGAGTTATCACAGCCCTGAACTGTAAGATTAAATGTCCACAAATGCCTCTTGTAAAACGACTCACCACTTTGGAGGTCTAGTGTTGGCAGGCATTGCTGGAGATCAAAAGTAATAGTTTTCATTTTAACATTATCCTTAGTCAGAAATTTATCGACTTATTTATTTTTATATCCTTGATTAGCTTGTAAATGGTGTTCGTTTAACTCTTCTTTTACTAGTTTTATTTCATCCTCATTCTTGCACATAGTAATTTTCATTTTTAATTTGTCACATTTACCGCATGTGTCTTTCTTAGATTTCTTTATACTAATGTTAAGGCTGTGAAATATGTTTCGGTACATTTACGATTAATAAAATTATCTCGGTACATCTTCTTGTAAGCTTCATAAAAAGCAGTGAGTGTGTAGTTTGAAGGTAAATATTTCCTCGATGACTGCCTTCTTGTATAGTGACTTTCATATAAGGGGATAGATAAAATGTGATCCCTGGCCCTTATTTTTTCATCATCTGATATCTTCTTCCGATTTTCATGATATCCTCGCTGATCTAATGTCATTACGCCTGATATTTGAGAATATTTTCGCTACTATTGGCGACGTGCAAGTACTTGGATGTGATACGAGGAACGATCGTGCGCGAGTAGCGGAGAAATCTTGCATTTTTTACTGCAAATTTCATAGATTTCATAAATGCATATTGTCAATTGTCATATTTCATATTCGTTTGTTTATTTACACCTTCTGTCACTGAAGAAAATGGGATTTAGGCAATGCTGTGTGTTATAAATTGTAAAAATACAACAAAAAATTGTCAATTTAAGTTTTATTCGTTTCCAACTTCGAAGCACAAATTACTACAAAGAGAAAAGTGGATTTATATTATAAAAAAACATAAGTAACATAACCTAAATTATGCATTATTCTTGCGCCCGATTTTAAAGTCAGTTTGAAACAAATAATAAATAAAAGTTCACTTTTAAGTGTAAATTTTAGTTTCATAACACTCACTTAGAGTTCATTTTAACCCAAAAATCAAGTTTAATGTTTAAATTTTATGTTTTTGAAGTTTACACAAATGCATCAAGTTCAAGTTTTTCTGAAGATGCATTAAGATATATTCGCTGTCCAAAAGTTTACAGGGAAAGAATTAATTGTTCAAACCAATATGATGATATCATGGGCTTAACCTGCTAATTTATGCATTCATGCATTAGCATTATTTATGGTAATTTATTTTTCTTAATTCTTCTACATAATTCTTCCATTCTTTTTTGACATTTGCCACTAATAAAGCTTTTCCGTTTGACTCAGTGCTTGGTTGAAAAGTTATTTGGTGATTTACTTTCTCAAATCCAGTTTTTATTATTGCATCCATATTAACAGTATATATATATATATATATATATATATATATATATATATATATATATATATATATATATATTACAGGATCCAATTTGTAAATAGAATACATCTTGGAGACGGCTATCGCCGTATTCTCGTCCTCCTCCGCCAATCCTCTCGGTCCAAGGCATGCTCCTCCTCCAAACCTCTCGATTCCATTGCTCTTCTAATACCTTCATTCCATGAGCGTCGAGGTCTACCTCTTTTTCTTCTACCAGGGGGCTTCCATCTGTGAAGTTTTTGGGGCCAACGTTCGTCAGGCATTCTTAACAGGTGTCCAAACCATTTTAAACCTCTTCTTTCTATTCTGTCTATGACCGTATCTGTAGTATTCATCTGATTTCTTATAGATTCGTTGGTTTTCCTTTCCAGCCTTGATGTTCTAGCACTTCTTCTCAAATAATCCATTTCAACTGCCAACAATCTTCTTTTCAGGTCTGCATTAATTGTCCATACTTCAGAGCCATAACAAAGAACTGATTCAACCATCGTTTGCCCTATTCTTTTTTTTTCCTTTTGGAAATGTTGCGATCCCACCATAAGGAGTTCAAACATCCTACAATTTTACATCCCTGATTAATTCGGTGTTTAATTTCGGTTTCACCCAAGCCGTTCTTATCAATGAATGCACCTAAATATTTAAATTTTTCCACTTGTGTGATTTCCACGTCCTCGTCTATCAACACTTCAAACCTTGCATCTGAATTGATAACTAGATATTCCGTTTTCTTCATGCTGACTTTTAACAGTCATATTAACAGTAATGCTGTAATTTAATAATATATTTATTTATATTTACACTACATACAACGTTTACCTTTTAATAACATACCGACATAACCTCAATCTTACTTTTTCTTCTTATTCTTTTTTGGGGCTACGTCCTTGACAGTTATCCAGTAACCTCGATCTAACATGAAAGCGCAGTAAATTTTGCTGATTTACGACACCAGGTGTCGCTGTTCCGAACTTGCACGGTCCCAATAACTTCTATGAATTTTTTACTAATACTATAAGTTTTCACAAAATAGTCCTTGCAAACAACAGTCAACATGGTATGCTGTCGGTACCGTTGTTTGCTTGGGTCAGAACACCTAATTCGCATAGAACTCTTGTCTTTAACATCCATGGGAGAGCTATATATTCTAACCTACGATTATAGCTTCCATTTCCCAAAATTCTTTAAAAACTTGCAAGCGAACTTCGTCCTTTATTTTTTCCTTGCACTTTTTTATATCATATTATATTATATTATTTTATTTCTACATAATTAATTAATTTTTTCTTAAATCTCTTTTTCAGTTCTTGTAACATACGCCTTACCAAAATTTCGGTTTTCTCTTCTCTCTCGTCTCATTTTTCTCGTTTCTTTGTTCGTGCGTTTTTTAACTTTCTCGAGGACTTGCCATCCAAGTTATATTTGTCTACTGCAATATTATTTATATCTTCTGAATTGGCTCTTTTTTTTCTGTCTACTATATCGCTGTCGTCGGCAAAGCTATAATATTTTTCATCCTGCACAGGGACAACATTTGCATCTTCAATACTATCATCTGATGAAAAATCTAATAGATCCTGAATTTCATCTGGAAGCGATGCAGCAATGTTACTGGCGTAGGACATCTCAGATTCTTCTCTGGCATGGTGCTATAAAATGCAACAAAAATAAAATTAGTTAATAAAATTTTTAAACGACAGTAAATGCGCATTTTGTTTTTGTTCATATTTCTTCCATAGTTTGTATTACGTGTATCTACTTTTAATAAAATTATTTATTACTTACCAGAAGGAAAGGTTTTCTGCATTGGTATAATCCCTTCCAAGTAATTGTCAGCATTTGTACATATTTTATTGCAATTTTCTACTACAGTTTCCTTATCTGAACAATATATACGAACATTATTTTGTTCATCTGTCAATCAATATCCCATTTGTTTTATTTATTCTCTGTACAATATATACATAAACAACTGGATAATTATAGATTATAGTAAAAATATTGTACAACTACCAGTGGAAAATAAATTATTATTTTATTTACCATCGGCATTAAGCATATTTAGAATTTGTTTTCCTCTAGACATTTTTTAATTTTCACTTATTATATTGGTATTACTAAATTTAAACAAATATTTTTATTGATATAAGGTTAAATGCTCGAATAAATGAACGTTTGCTTAAAATAGCATCTTCAGGGGCATTTCGTCAAGTTAGGGCTATCAAGCAAGCGTAGAATGTGATAAACATGAATTTTAACATAATATTGTAAAATAGTAAATGTAACATAATATTATACAAAACACTACGCTAAAACAAGGACAAACGGTTTAAAATTAATTAAAATAGTTCTACGCTCTACATTCTTTGTCAGTAACAGAAGAGAGAATGAAAAAAAAATTTTTATTTTGCAATAATAATCACCACTATTACTCGTGTTGCATACTAATTTATAGGTTATGTGTATTAAGTTAGTACCGTGAATAAGGGGACAAGTCAAGTTGTCTGATTATTCACTAAGAGAAATACTGATATGGGCAGTGCCAAAAGTAATATGTTAACATATCCCTTTTTACAGTAAATTTTATGTACTATTTTGTAAGTGCCTCTTTTGGAACAATCAACTTTACATACAAATTCAGCTACATTGACTAGTCCCCTTTTAGACACCACTAAAACGTACTTTATTTAACGTATATTTGAGTGAATCCGGTTTTCTTCAAAAATTGACTTGCCTCCTTTTTCGCGTTCAACAGCGATATACAATTTCACCTTTTTCAGTACATGCTATTGGTACTTTAAATGTATTGTTTCCGTAATATGTAGAATATGTCACCTGCTGTATAATAGGGTCATTGGAATTGCTTCGGGCTATTGGAATTTCGGTACGGTCCAGAATAATTTTGTACTGGTCTTCAGAAGTTGTTGCAATGTTCCAAAAGTTAATTTTTTAGGCAAGTGTAAAGATGCTTGGTCCACTTAACAAATATTTTTCGGGCAGTTCAAATGTCTACTGTAAAAAAATACTTTAATGTAGAATAAAACAAATTAAGTCTATATTTCATAAGCGTTATTAACAGTTCATTTTCCTCTGAAAAAGCACTATGAATTTTAATGTATGATTTTCCAAACTCTTCAACAAAAAATGTAAATAATTTTCTTGAAAAAAAGTAAAATGTTTCTTCTGACAAAAATGTCATAAGAAATGAATTGACTTCTATTCCATGTTATCACGGTCTGAGTTGTAATACATGTTTTTGAACTCTTTGATTAATTTTCATTAGCAGGTGTCTCTGCTGGACCACGCTTTTGTGTATCATTCTTAACTGGTTGTAATAATTTTGTTTCTATATCCGTAAACAAATTTTTCGAAACCAATTCAGATTTCTGCTGTAATCTGTACCTTCTAAGAATTGCAGGCAAAGCAGACGTTGATAAAGATGCTATTAGTGACATTGGGAATCTAAAATTGCATTCCACAACATTTGGTTTCTAGTACTCGTAAAGAGTATACCGGAATAAAAGGAAAAGACAGTTAAGATTTTATTTTACGTATAATGCGTCTGTATATCCACTTATACGTATTTCACCCTAAAAGCGATCTTCAGAGCGGCGAACTATACGTGAAATCAAATATTAACTGTCTTTTCCTTTTAATTCTGTTTCTGTTTGCTCTTTTTGTTTGTTTGGTGGCAATACTGCTGCACAAAGTATTTTTCTATATCTATCACTTCTCCTAGAGTCCTTTACTGGAGTTTCCAACCATTTTTTTTGGTAAATTTAATGAAGGTACTGCATCTTTTTTTAAAATCCTCCATTGTCCTAGAAAAACAAGACAATCGCAATACAGAAAATTAGGATAAGTGTTTTTTAACTTACCCAAACTTGTAACGGTATAACTTTCATTTGAAAAGTGCGTCGAACAGATTTTTGTGTGATTGCTGATACTTTTTTCAGTCCTGATAGCGATCAACCATCTTTTTGTAAAGCTTTATTAAAGGGGAATTTATTAATCTTAACATTCTGAGTTTTATTGGAAATTGAATTGCATTGTGGCACTCAACAATTGTAAGACATTCTGTAAAGATTTAGTAAAAGAATCCAAGCAATAAAAATGTCCCAAATAACTGATCAAATTAAATTTTGTGGGTGATTAAAACACTTACAAAATTGCATACCAACTAGAAAACGAGTACCAAACAATGTTAATAAATGGCAGAATAAAATAAGGTTAAATTTTAATACCAAACCCTGAGGCCAGCGCCACCTACATGCATGTGATCTATTAACAAAGCATAATCAATCATTTAAAGGGTTTTTACCATCGAGCACAAAGATAAAAGAGGGAATCTAATCGTTATGAAAAGGAGACCAAAAAAGTGGCCTCTGATGGCGGACATATCCGGAAATGCAAAGGCGCTAAATTTAAATTTTCCAACACTTGTTAACAATACCTGTAAAATATTTTTCAGACAAGAAAGTTTTAATTAAATATTAACGATAATAGTCTAAAAAGTGACATAATTGGTAAAAAAACTTCAATATAAATAAAATTTCATGTGACAGTTGGGACAAACAATAACATAACCTAACTAAATTTGACTTCTTAAACAAGGAAAGAGACTGTCTATCCTTGTCTAAAGTGGCCTCTCAAGATGGCACTTCCTGTCTATCAATATGTTTACCCCCACTACCTTTACATTCCCTCTTTTGTCTTATTGCTCGATGGTTTTTACCCAGCTAACTCATGTATACTTAGTAACTACACTGATGATAGACTTATCAGTCCGAAAAAGTTTTGTGATTTAACCCAACAGCACATTTTTTGAATATATATATATATATATATATATATATATATATATATATATATATATATATATATATATATTGGAATAATAATAGATATACAAGAAATTAACATAGTAATATTATGATGTTTAATTAATAAACTTACTTAAATAGTGGTTAAAGAAATAATTTATAAGTTATATACTAGCGAATATTATTAAAAAATAATTATATGAGGGTATTTTTGAAAATTTAGCATAGGATTAAGTTAAAAAAGTTTTTTATTTTATTTATAAATAAAAATATAATTTAAGAGAGCCACATGCATAGGCAACCAAATATACACTGTGCTATTTGACATTTGCTTGGTTGCGGATGAAAAATGGGGTTAAATATTAGTTTGGGATTTTAATTTAAATATAATTACGGATGTAAAATAGTGATAATGTATTAGTTTAAGATATTTAGTTTATATATAATAGTGTATTCTGATCTAAAAAATCTAAATGTCCATAAGCTTATCACTAGAATTTTCTGGAAAACGTCAATATACAAGGCAGTTAGCCCTATTTGCATAGTAGGTTATTCCAGAACTTTCATATATGGATTAGATGAAGAGTTTCGAACATGGTTTATTGCTAGAACATTGCTATTTCTGGAACAAGAAAGTAATATAAATACGAGGTAATTTGGAGCAGGCAGGCATTAAGTTACAGTCAATTATACAGTTACAGTTACTAAAGGTCGATTCAGACACATCAGTCACGTCTCGTCACCATCTCGTCACAGTCATTGCGCCGAATCGAACAATCCGTCATACAAAATATTCTTTAATACAAATATGGCGCCGGCATTCACACTCATCAGTTGACGAACAGTTTGCCAGCTGTCAGATAGTTGATAGTTCTGTGACCAAACAGGACCGGTTCGGTACCGTGACTGTGACGTGACTGATGTGTCTGAATCGACCTTAAGTCAGTTACAGTCAATTAGTTAGTAGAAGGCATTAAGTAAGATTAAGTCAGTCAGTCAGTTACAATTGATTAAGTTAGAAGAATTCATGAAGTTAAATTAAGTTAGAAAAAAGGATTAAAGGTTGATTCAGACACATCAGTCACGTCTCGTCACCATCTCGTCACAGTGATTGCGCCGAATCGAACAATCCGTCATACAAAATATTCTTTAATTCAAATCTGGCGCCGGCATTCACACTCATCAGTTGACGAGCAGTTTGCCAGCTGTCAGATAGTTGATAGTTCTATGACCAAACAGGACCGGTTCGGTACCGTGACTGTGACGTGACTGATGTGTCCGAATCGACCTTTAGTGAGATGAAGTCAGTCAGTCAGTTACAATTAAATCATTAAATTAGATTTATCAAGAAAGTTAGTTCAAGGCAGTTATAATTAAATTAAATTAGAAGAAAGGATTAACTTAAAAGAATTCATTAAGTCAGATACAATTGGAAAGTATGAGAGTAAATTAATTCAATATAGATAGTTCAATACAGGAGTATAGTATTCTTCTTCTTTAAGTTCCATCTTCTATCGAAGGTTGGAAATCATCATGGCTATGCGGACTCTGTTAGTCCGCGAGAGTATAGTATATTATATGGAAATTCCAAGAATTTTAAATTATAATATCTATATGCAATTTCACAAATACAAGGATAACCCAGGCTGATTAAGAAGATATTTAGTGGTGATTATAACTTTGATTTTGGAAAACTTTAAGCATTCAGTGATAGAAAGGTACCAAATTTTGTTAATATAATTTAATAATTTGTAAAAATTTCAAATTTTAGATAGGTTGTTTTAGATTTATATTGTTTATATTAGATATATATGTCTGTTTCATAATAGTTATAATAAAGATAATTTTAAAAAGTACTTACAAACGTTTGTACAAACAAAAAAAAAAATGTTTTTTTTTTCCGGCGGCAGCTGTAAGGCTTTGATCCGTAACTTCATTTACACTACTTTTTAAATATTTTTTTTATTAACATCACTTATAATGCTACCTAAAGTTAAAATCAAAGCTTAATAATTATTAAATAGTTGGAAGTATATCTATGATTTTCTTGGTTCTTTTTTCACTACTTAAGATTCAATATAATATTTCATTTACTTTAGACCACATGGTCAGTTGCTGTGCTAATTTTTTATAAGTTGCTATATGTTGTTAGTTACTTGATTGTTTATACAATATCACCGTATAATGTCCATTTACTTGAGTTTTATTCACATATTTGTAAATAACTTTGACTGCTATATGTCTTTTTAAGATGAACTGAGGATGCTTTCAAAATACGAAAGCGAAACGTCTTCATAAAAGAGATAATAAAGTAGCCTATCAACTTTGTCTTTTATTTCTCCACCTTGAGACCGATATAAGAACCCACCACTCGTCTGAGTGATCCTTAATATATATATATATATATATATATTATATATATATATATATATATATATATATATATATATATATATATATATATATATATATATATATATATATTTACGGCATACAGTGAACTCCGCCCATGTTAAAATTCAGGTTCAAGTGAGCTCCGTGGTCAAGTGGACACCGATATACGGAGCTCACATGACCATTCCATAATATTGGCTCTGTCGATTCGTTAAGATGTATAGTTTCATAATTCTTAATAAAATTTTGGAGCTCATAAGTACCCCTGTATCATAAATGTATTTCGCTTAGTTCACGTGTATATATTATAGGGGTCGTTCAGATCTTTTTCACTGTATATTGGAACCATAGGAATATCGGTTTAAGTAAGCTCTGATAGTTTGGCAACTTTGCAATTAAACCGTAGAGCTCCAGCGTTCTTGATATATACATTTTATATATTTTAAACGGTTCATACGGACTCCTGATTTTTTTTATCATTCACACACATTACAATATGTAATAGATATGTATACTACCAAATACCTGTTTTTGGTAGGTACGTGCTATTCTAAAAATAGATTTATAAATACAAAAGTATTTCATTACCAAATTGGATGTGTTTTTCATATGCTGAAATTTCCTAATGTATTATGTTAACATGAGTATGTCTTTATACGATTTATTTAAGAATACGATTAATATGAACGTCTTTTATTTCATTTTTTGTTTTACGAGATCTTGTATACAGCTTTTTTATTATTTTATTTTTGGTTTTATCTGAGTACTACATATAATTCTGGATGGGTTATCTTCAAATAAATATTTAAATGCTAAAATTGATATTTTTATGTAAAAATGGGTAGTAGTGCACAAAAAAGGGAAGAATGCTTAATTTATCTAACAATAATATACCACTTAACCAATATTAGATACTGAATGTCTTATCTTCTAATTAGGGGTATATGTAATCAATATAAGTGGAGTTAGTGTCAAATTTGCGATAATCTTTATAAGCAATAGCTTACTAACTGTACTTTATATATTCAATGCAATTAATTAAACCTTGTCACTTCAGAAAAGAGCGATTTGAATGGCAAGTCAACTAAGAAGGTGTGATGAATCTTGTACTGCCCCACATTCGCACAGGTTAACCGGCATTTACAGGCAAAAGTCCTCCTGGCAGATTTTAGAAAGATAACTACCATAAGGAAATTCCTCTCGAGGGTTAAGATGGCGAGGAGCAGCTTATCTTTTTTTATATCTTGTGGTGTATATATGTGTTGATCTGGTCCGTGTTTTCTCGTTTTTAGGCATAAATTGGTCTGGTATTCGTTGAGTGGATGTTGCGATTCTAGACTTTGTATCTTTTATTCTATCGATACTTATATTCGGATATGAGTTCAATTGATAGCTACGATATTGTAGAGCTTATGTATGGATGTGTGTGTCTTAATATCCGCTGAATTTGGCTGACTAATTTATAGCTAAATCTACGTGTTAAGTATGTGTTGGTTTCATCCACACTTGCAAGGTATATTCGGCAGCAGAAGCACAGAGTACAAGCGTCTACGTTTTAAGGATGGAAGGATGCGCTTCTTAGCAATTTAGCTGACAAGTTTGCAGAGATTATTTTTCTGGTCCTCAGTTTACCTCTTAGTTTTAACAAAGTTCTGTGAATGACAAAGTGTGTTTCAAAATATCTTCAAGGTATTTATAGCAAGTCCAGAGTTTAAAAATTTCATGATACTATTGGATGTTTAGATTTGTGAAAGCGTCTCTGTTAGGGACATTGAAGTAGCACACCGGACATTTTCTGAAATTTGGCTTAAAATTGATTCATAGTCTATATTTATTGTGTTTAAGGTATGAATTAGATTTTTCTCTACTTCAGCAACACAAGTTTTTTGTTGTGCAACAATATAGATGTATCGTCTACCTAATAAAAGTTCTAGTATTTACTGATATCTTCTTCTTAAAGTGCCTATCCGTTCCGGATGTTGGCGATCATCACGGCTATCTTTACTTTGTTTACTGCAGCGCGGAACAGTTCAGTGGTAGTCGTGTCATACCACTTTCGTAAATTTTGAAGCCAGGAAATGCGTCTTCTTCCTGATCCTCTCTTACCATTTACCTTCCCTTGAAGAATAAGCTTGAGAAGGCCGTAACGTATTTACTGGTATGGGTTGTGTAAATAATAAACAGTGTAGGTGCCATTACGCTACCTCAAAGGAGACCGTTCTTCTGCGTTCTCCATCTGTTATTTTTACCATTAAGTAATACGAAAAATCTTCTGTTGTGTAGGCATACGCGAAGAATACAAGTGAGTTTATTACCTAAGGAGATGTCACATAAATTTTAAAAATGCCCTCTAATTTAAGGTGCCGTAAGCGGCATTTAGATTGCCAAATACCACTCCTCATACCTGATATCTTTCGTACAGCACGTGCAGAAGTATTTTTTATAACTGACAA
Organism: Diabrotica balteata; assembly: GCA_918026665.1. Classification (NCBI taxonomy): domain Eukaryota; kingdom Metazoa; phylum Arthropoda; class Insecta; order Coleoptera; family Chrysomelidae; genus Diabrotica; species Diabrotica balteata. The sequence goes on from OU898277.1 coordinate 73,941,172, forward strand.
AATAAATAGATATATTGGCCGATAGCTTCTGTGGTCGTTGGAGTTTTTGCCAGATTTAAGTAAGGCAATAACTTTGTTTTTACTTTGCTTGTCTACAGACTTTGGATTCAGCCATTGTTTTTTTTTGTATTTTTGATCCAAATTTTAAAATTAGTTTTGTGCTCATATCCTTAGTCAGGAGCCGTAATATTGTTCATTTTATACGTAGAAAGCAGATCCAAGCTCAACACCGTTAAAAGATTCCCTCAGCAGACTGGTTTTGTCCCCTCATTTTAAGTTTTTCTTTACGTCTTTGCTAGCATTTATTATGTGATTTTCAGCAATCAGCTTAATACCAAATACCCTATGTTTGGCCTTCAATGTGTTCCCTGCTCTAGAAATACATCACATTTGTTAAGCGCATATGTCTGATAAAGTTTAGTAAAGTAAAGTGTCTTTATCTCTAGCTATTCCCTCAATATTTATAGACATAATAAGGATAGCTGGCCTTAAAAGTGCCGATTTGGCCGATCTTTAAACACTATAAAAATGGCTAATCTTTTACTATTCATTAAAAATTTAAATTTTACGTACTGTTACTTTTAGACAATATTTAGATCAGATTTGTATAATAACTGTAGTTAATATAGAGTCTCTTTGTGAAAAATAAATGAGTATGATATCGGTCACAACTCATATATGGATAATAACGAAATAAGCGGTTAAAATAGGTGTACAAAATTTTAACTACATATATCGGCGCCATTGTTCAGGAGTTGGGTTTATCTCAGAGATCAAAGGTTATGTTACATGCATATTCCAGGTTCTATTTACGTATTTTCATTCCTACAAAAGTATATTTATTAATTAGCAAATTAAAAAATAAAGACATAATTCTGAATGGCCAACTTGAGACAAATAATTATTCCCTCCTCTACTTATTTAGTTACAAACTATAACGTGTAAACGCATACCTCTTTTATTATTAGATAAAATGAATTTTCATCAAGTGACGGTCGAATCCATCACTTACTAATGAGTAGAAAAAGACATTGTTATGGTTTAGAGTACGGCTACTTTACTAAAAAGTACCCTTTGCTTTTGCCAATTGTTTTTTCACTTTATCAGCGATGGGTCTGCCTTTTCCTCATCAAAAGTTCTCCCTCGTTATAGTAATTCTAAGAAATTCAGATTTCACTATATGCTCTACATTTGATTTTATATCCTATAAATTTACAACTATGACGAACTAAATTTACAACTATGAGTACTTTGTAGATAATATTTATTTGTTTTGAGTAAAAGAATAAATATTTGTGTGCTCAGTGTTTTCTAAGTCTGTCAAGCATAAACAGGCGTCCATATTAGATTACACATTTATTAAGAATGTCCAATCTCCGAATTAAAGATTTTATCTCAAAATGTAACTGTACTTTATACAGATATTATTATTTTCTGAGATACCGCTATAAATATGAATTTTGAATTTTGCAATGATTTTTTAAAACTGTTAGAGAATAATGCTGGGAATAAGGTTCAATGCGATTTTATATTTTATTTGACGTTTTAATATTTAAATCTGAGTTCATTTTTCGAAAAACTATAAACTTGTGACACAAGTTGCTAAATAAATTGCTATATAACAGTACGAGGCAATATTCTTGTGCTGTGAAAAAATCATCATATTTGCTTTACATTGCCGTTTTTGCTGCCATATCATATTTTAGCAAAGTATTCTGATTTATTTTATAGACAAGCGATAGTGGATACGCAAAATTCGTCTAATATTATTGCTTTAAAAACAGCTGTGCTTCTATGCTCATTCGTTCACCTTTTGTAAAGTAACCTGAGTTATGAATAACTACTTTTTTGTATTTTTAGGAGGCATACTTTCGGTATACTTCTACCGGGTATATTTTGATGTGTGAATATTAGGGATTTATATAATCTCTTTGTGTATATAATTTGTTTATTGATTTTACTTTTTAGCTAAAATTTCATAATTATAGTTCTCTTGCTTCTATTTTCTATGGTAATACATAAACAAACCCAATTCGAAAAGGAGAAAACCAGCGAGTTCTAGATTGAACATATACATTTGTCTCTCTTTGTCCCTACATGTCATTATAAAGGTCATCGTCATCATATAGTCAGAACGCAACAAGGTTCTATTGTCTTTTCTTCTTTTTGTCTCCTCATTACTATTAAAAACTCGTCACGTAAATGACGTTTTAAAAATTGATGTTGCTATTTCTGAAGTGCCTTTCCTGGGATAACTTTTTTTAAGCCTAGTTCATTTGATTACATGTAATTGATTTGATAATCCCTAACAAATAAGTTGTTGATTGTAGGTAAGATAGCAGGTGGTTGAACAGGCATATGTTGATGAGATGTAGATAGTCTCATTATTCCTAAATCTGACCATATGTTACTTCCCCCCTTCATTCGTGGACGTCCTGAGGCCATTTTTTCTCTCGGAGCATCCTCCCAATTTAACTTGACAATGCAGTTGTTACAGAGTCTTTGGAATATCCAGCGCAACTTTGGCGTTAAGACTTAGTTTCTTGTACGACGTTGCTATCTTTGTATATGTGTTTGACATTGGCATTAGTTCCGTTTGGTACTGGTTAGTACTCGGACCTTTATAATTACTACCTGAGTTTTACTTACATTTTGTTTTGTCAGTGTTCTCGTTACATATCCACACAGTAGCACTGGTTTAATCATCGACTTATATATCCTGATTTTAGAGATTCGTATTAGACTTCTGGTTTAAAAGTGTTATAAGGGTTATATATACATAAGTTAGCTACCTGAATATTTCCTTTTATTTCTTATGTGAGAACGTTATCTACGATATCTAAAAGGCTGCAATCTTTTAAAATTATATGGGTTTATTGTTACGTTATGCCCTACTCTACATAATCTTTTTTGCATGTTAAAGAACATTTATTTAATTTTTACTGATTATTAGACAATTTTTTTTTGGTGCTAATAGCATTATTTTATAGCATTCCAATATTTATTATATAGATTAAATCTGTAAATAAAAATTTACAAATCTTACAGTACAAAAACTTAAAAAATCCAAAACTATTGATAATTCTAAGACTATTGCGAACAGTATGAAACCCATCTTATTATACCCGAACAAAGTGGATTTACTAAAAATAGACCAACATTAGATAGCTTAATATTATTGGTGTAGCATAATCGACTTAAAGAAATTTTATTAAATAAAAACATAGACAGTAGAGACATTAGAATCATCTGTAACCTCTATTGGAATCAAACAGCAAAAGGGAAAGTTGAAAACGAACTGACCAAGGATATCCAGATTCGCCGTGGGGTCCGCCAAGGGTGTATTTTATCACCCTTGTTATTCAATTTATACAGTGAAGCCATCTCAGAATTAGCGCTTGCCGAGATCAGTGAGGGCCTTATAATAAACGGTGAGCCACTTAATAACATAAGATATGCTGACGACACCGTCCTTTTGGCAGGAACACTAGAAGAACTGCAACACCTTGCTGAACAACTAAATATATATTGCAACGATTATGGACTAAAAATCAATTTGAAGAAAAACAAGTTCATGGTATTTACAAAAGCACAAAACATCAAAGTTAAGCTAGTACTAGATAATACAGAAATTGAACAAATATCTTCGTACAAATACCTTGGAGCATGGATCACAGAAGATACTGATCAGACAAAAGAAATAAGATGCCGCATTGAAATTGCGCGGTCAACTTTTAATAGAATGAGAAAACTTTTTTGTAATCGCGATATCAATATATCGCTCCAGATAAGAATGCTTCGATGTTATATTTTCTCTACCCTTTTGTATGGAGTTGAAGCTTGGACACTTAAAAAATCCAACATTAAAAACCTAGAAGCATTCGAAATGTGGTGTTATCGACGCATTTTAAAAATATCATGGATGGATCGCAAAACAAACGAACAAGTTCTCGAACAACTAGGAAAACAATGCGAAGTTTTAAATTCCATAAAGATCAGGAAATTGGAATACTTGGGGCACATCATGAGAGGTGAAAAGTACGAACTACTAAGGAATATAATGCAGGGTAAAATCAAAGGTAGAAGAAGCGTAGGAAGACGTAAAATCTCGTGGCTACGCAATCTCCGTGAGTGGTTTGGATGCAGTTCAATTGAACTATTCAGGCGAGTAACCAATAAAATTATAATTGCCAGAATGATTTTCAATCTCCGATAGGAGTGGAACTTGAAGAAGAAGAATATTATTGGAATCAGAAATTCACGCAGCATTTGTAAGCAATCAAGAATGTTTAGCCATATTCTTTGATGTAAACAAGGCTTTTGATGCAGTATGGCGCTATGAAATTTTAACGTAATAATCTCTCCATAATGATCACTCCATAATCGAAAGATTCACGGTAACATGTTTGCTTTTATTTCAAAATTTTAACGGAAACGATATTTCCAAGTTCGAATCAATAACCACTTGACTGAATCTAAATTACAGAAAAATGGGATTTCATAGTACTCGAAAATAAGCGTAGCGCTATTTTTAATTGCATTATTAACAATGTTGTATCATACTGCAATGTCACAATTAAAACTTTTTTGTATGCTGATGATCTGGTAATTCTAACATATGGTAATATGAGCAGATAATAAAAACATATATTATTATCTGTTCATAATCGTGTTGCTGCAGCTCTTCAGTCGATAGAATCGTGGTCTAACAATATTGGGCTCCAGTTTTCCACCACAAAAACAAAAGCTATACATTTTTCACGAACATTAAATCCACAAATGCTCCCAAATCTATTTTTATACAATTCTCCTATAGAATATACAAAATAAATCAAATTCCTAGAGATGCAACTAGACTCAAAATTAAGTTGGACAAGTTATATACACTCGCTAAGACAATCGTGCCAAGCTGGACTAAACATTATGAAATCTGTATCACATAAAAATTGGGAAGCAGATTTTCCAACTCCAATAAATTTATATGTGTATAACACTGCAATTCAAACATTGCTCAAAACTTTGGATACTCTTCCGAGTTCAGCCGTTAGACTTGCTCTAGGAGCATATTGCTCCAGTCCTTTGGATAGTCTACTCTGTGAAGCTGAAGAACCACCCTTAAACCTAGGAAGTAAATGCTTAAATCTATCGTATGTCTCGAATATAAAATCTAACCCAAAAATCCAGCTCTTTATCATGCTGTTGCTCAGGTTTTAGGAGGTCTATCAAAAAAGAAATAGGGGTCCTGTACCTCTCTATGAACGAGCTAATAGATACTTATTAGATTTTAATTTTGAACTACCTCTGAAACCTGTGAAATAAATTTATGTTTTTCTTGGGTTGTTCCCTCTCCGCTTTGTAACCTTTAAACTTACAGCATATAAAAAAAACCGTCATACCCAATTTTTTTAAGCCTCACTTTCTCCATGTTCTTACATAGCACAAAAATTACCATTTTATATATATATGGACGCAGCTAAGGCCATAAATCGAGTAGGAGCATGCTTTGTAATATCACATGAACATTTCATCTATAAATTATCTCCTAAGACAAATATTTTTATAGCAGAACTATTTGCCATCAATAAGGCCCTAATCTTTATTCTAGAAAAAAACTTCCCAAATCTCTTATAATATCTGATTCACTTAGTTGTCTGACATCAATTTCTCAGATTTATCCCTCTCATCCAACATTACAGCAGATTAAGTTAATTTTATACCATATATCCCAAAACAATTTGACAGTAGAGTTGCTCTGGGTACGAATGAGTGTTATTGATTTATTTTGAAATAATTCTGATAAGAACAACAACTAAAAAACACCTTGAAATACAGTAAAAAAATTATTAAAGTTTTAAACAAACAATAAACATAACCTTAAACTATGAACATTCATAGTAAATATCGACTGAGTACTCAGTCGCATCAGTCGAAAATCTAACGGTGCATTTAGATTTAAGACCTTACTTAAAATCAAAATTGCACGATGTTTGGCAAAAACAATGGAATAGAAGCACCACTAAATTGATAAAAATCAAATCTTCCATTCTTCCATGGAACTTCTAGCCTTCAAAGCGACAACATCAAGTCCTAATAACACGTCTGAGATTAGGACACACTTCTACAACACATGAATACTTGTTGAAGAGATAAGAGAAATCAGTGTGTTTTGTCTGTGAATGTAAAGTGACAGTGAAGCACATTTTGATTGACTGTCCAATATACTTAGTTGAAAGACTATATCACCACATTCCAAAAACATTAAAAGAACTTCTAGGAGAATTTAAATACGCAGCTGACTTAATACAATTCTTGAAATCTATAACTTTTTAAATAAAATTTAATACAACACATCAATAATTAAAGTATATATTATATACATTATTATGTAATTGATATTTGGTATATGCCTTAAGTCTTTATCCCTTTTTGTATTTTTCTTATGCTAATAACCCTAAGTGGTTGAAGCAAGATAAATGAAACAAAAATAATAAGAAAATTTTTTTTACCTCATTATCATATCAATACAAATCCGTATCGAATAAGAACACATACTGAATAAAGAAAGCTCTTATAACGATATTGTTCAGGAAAAAAATCGCTTAAGGTAGATCGGACACATGCATAGACGCCAAGATGTCAAACTTGTAAAACTGGTATCGATGGAAGTTAGCACAGAAGAATGCCACTCGGGCATCTCAATATACAATGGAGAGAAAACATACAATCAAATTTTAAAAAATAAACATTTCATTTGATTGCAGATTCGTGGGAAGATGGGTCAACTTGGAGAAAAATTGTAGTTAGCGAAGACCCACCCAGTGTTGTAGCGCTACTTAATGAAGATGATAAAGAGAACGGAGAAACAGTGACAAAAATCAACAAAAATGGACTAATGGAGCAAAGCTGCTTCAAAATCTTTGATTTGAGAGGCTTAAAATAAAAGTATAAGAAATGCAATGGCTGATTGATGGATTCGAGAAACTTGAGACTTGAGAAGAGCACTCTGCCGAAACAGCTGTGGTGATAAGATAGAATTAATTTTGTGGAAATTTTAAAAATAAAGTTTTTAGTGTTTTATTGTTAAATAAAATGGAATTTACATACGACATTATATACGCTATAATAACTAGACAACTTATATAACACTGACATATAAAGAGAAAGTTTACTGAAACAATAAACTACTCAATATTTGTTATGAGTGGAAACGATATGAGTAAACTAAATGGAGATAAAGAAACAGAAGACGACAAAAAACGTTTTAAATTGATTAATGTATACAATTTTTAACAATGTATATTTAAAGGTCATTGTCAGAGCCAACGTGCTAAATGTATGTAAAATAAAACTGTTTAAGGTAGATATGTTACAAATATACCCAAAACTAAAAACAATCGATGTTTATATGAAAGATGAAACCGTGCGACACCTACACATTATCACATAATAATTGTGAACGGTATATTGTACTAATACTAAGAAATTTATCATTTTAATCTAAGAATAAGATTTATAATTTACGCGAGATTTATTGTATTTAAAATTTTACAGGATCCGGTATCGTAAAAAGAAGTAAAATTTCACTTCCAGGCCATTGAAATGTGTTAAATTTTACTTTAGATATTTTTTGTTATAAATGTAATAAGTAAAATTCATCTTTTATTGTGCCGTATTCTAATAAAGGTTAGTGATTACTTCTTTAAACACTTTCCATAAATTATTATTGTTTAATTTAACTACTTTATAAAACAAATATTGCACGTCGTAAACTGCAGTAATTGAAAAACTATAATGATCTGTTTTCAGAGTTCTCTTTAATTTTATGTGGTTTATCATAATCCTACCGAAAGGCTTCTACTTTCTTAAACTATTACAAGATAACTCTGTTCGATATTCGTACAGTTAGAGACTAAATGTTTAAGTGCCCATGCATTTTAACAAAAAATCATAATATATTAAATGGAAACTAACCTTTTTCATGTTTATAATAGATACTTTTTTAAATTTGAAAATAATTAAAGTAATTAAGTTCCAAAATGTACCGGCTATAAAATTTGAAAATCTACTACTAATACAATTATTGGCAACATCGCAGGAGTTTAAAAGTGTACGCGAAAAGTTATATACGGGCCCCAAAAATGTTTTATCCTATTACGGAGTCCACTTGATCCGACGTGTTGGTCGGAGTCTACATAAAGCGCTACTTAGATAATAATATACACGGCGTATATTCTCCTGGAGTTCGTATAATACCCTTTTAGTACGGAGCCTACATTAACCGCTAGAAGTATATATATATATATATATATATATGTATATATATTTATATATACATATATATATATATATATATATATATATATATATATATATGTATATATATTTATATATACATATATATATATATATATATATATATATATATATATATATATATATATATATATACCATCTACAAAGATTTTTTAAATAAAAGTTTTTAAGATTCACGGTATATAGCCAACTAATGGAATTTAATTTTCCTTGTGGATTTTAAACATTTAGTCTGCTGGATATAAGAGTTATCAGGATAATAAATATTTTGTTCATACACTCCAATATTTTTGAATTATTTGTTCAAAATTGCCGTCGCTTGATTAAATTAGTTATAGAGGCGGTTAAAAATGAGGTTGCAACATAGTGGCTTGTGGGATGTTTTGTTGTTTACGGGTTTTGTTTTCCCAGTTATACTATCGTAACTTGGTCCTGATTTTGTATTTGTTGGGTTTTCTATTTTTGGCTCTGGTAAAGATTTTCTCGAGGTGTTTTGAACATTTTCTTTTGTAGTTGTTTGTATACTTGACAGCCTTTGTAACGAGCAGGATGATTTTCAGAATAATTGACATTCTTTACTTCGTTATTTCGACTTCTCCTTGGACACTGGCTAGTGAAATGATCTCCTGTACACTTGATACAACGTGGATTTCGGTTGCACTATTTTTTGGTATGACTATAGTTTTGACATCTTTAACATTTAGGTAGGTATATCACGTTTAGGATGAGGAGATTTAATTTTAATTATTGTGTTTATTAATTTGATAACTTGGTCTTTGTCATTTTTGGTTTTGGCTAATTCTATATTTAATAAAGGGAGGCAGTTTTTAGTAATAATGATAATAATAAGGGGAGTCCCCGTTCTTCACGTGCTTTTTTTAGATCTACCAGTTCTTCTGATGCGTATTTTTAAAAACTACTCAAAAGTTACTATCTTCTTCTAGTTGGTACGAGTGAAATTGTGTTTTTTTCTCCTTTAGAGCTTTGATGGTACAGTTCGTGCGCTGTATCTTTGCACATGTATAAAATTATTCTCGAACTATTTTTAAATTTTGTCTCGTTTCTACTCACAGAATATAAAATATTGTTTGTCACTTGTCCAACATTTAATAATAAATCAGACAAAGACAGTAGTATAACAACAGTCTGTGATAAATTCTCATCATTAAACCTGCTTATTGTCAACTTCATAGCATTGTGGTGTTTACAAAAATTATATTCATATTGTTTAATTTTCCATTACATTTTCGTGCCATGAGTTTATAAATTTTCTCAAAAAGAGTTGTTATAACGACTAACGTTTCACTTAGTGTTGGATTCCTTGATGTAAGTATAAATTTTGCAGTTAAATTTTCTTACCTTTAATTTGACGTATCATTTTTGAATCTGGCTAAAACTATGTCTAACGAATCGATATAAAACGTTATTTGTTGTCATAAATATCAAACACATATCAAACAGAATATTTTCTCTAAGTTTTTATTTTTAAAATATGCCTGGAAATACATTAAATTCTCAATCTCAGCAACTCGTGCTAAATTTGTATGAATATTTTGACTTGGAAAAAAGGAACGGAGGACCCTTATTGGCACCTTTGGCTTGTGTTCATGAGGTATTGTAATGAATTGTATGTTGTTTAATAATTTACCTATCATGAAATTGTTTTTAATTTAAGAGGGTAGCTGTTGCCTTAAAAATATCACGGCGTACAGTATATACAATTAAAAAACGAAAAGAAAGCAATCCTGTCCTTTCAAGTCGAGGCAAAGAGTAGACGTCGTCGTAAAAGAAAGATGACTGATCTGTCTAAAAGAACTAAAATACCAATACGAAACACTGTGTACAATATGTACCTACAAAGTAAGTATAAGTTGATATTGTACAAAATAAAAACGATCTGGTTTATATCCCAGCCAATAGATGTTTCACATTTCTAAAATAAAGTTTCACTATTATTACTAGTTTTTATTTATTTTTTTAAAAGCATGTTAGTGTACATCGAAATGTGAATTAGAGGAAAAAGAAGTTGTTACTATGGGAAAAACATCCTTGAGCATTCTACTAAGAGATATAGGATTTAAATATAAAAAGGATGACAATCGAAGATCATTATTCGAACGAACCAATATTGCTGCTTTAAGAGCAAAATTCTTTCGTAAGTACCTTGAAAACCTGGAAAGTGTGCATCCAATAGAACTTATTTTTTTAGATGAAACATGGATGTATTCAAAAAGAAATAAAACAACTTTCTGGTCTCATCACGCTGATTCCAATCAACCATCGTTGATTGTAATGGATAATGCTCCATATCAAAGTGTTCTTTTAGAAAAGCAACCTACCACCGCTTCAAAGAAAGATGAAATTGTTACCTGGCTGACAACAAATAACATCCAATTTGACCCAAAATTTACAAAACCTGAATTATTACAAGTTGCAAAAATGAACAAAAAGGAAAATGTGTATGTTATTGATGGGTTACTATGAGAGCATGGTCATAAAGTGTTGGGACTACCTCCTTATTATTGCGAATTCAACGCTATTGAATTAATTTGGGCAAATTGCAAGTCATATTACAATAAGCATATTGGTAGGGACGGCTATTCTGATAGTGCTGTTATAAATGTGGAAAGAGGTGCTTAATCAATGTAATGGAGACATTTGGGAAAAATCTGTTAGACATACTCATGAAATTATTCAAAAGTGGTATGTTCGAGAGCAAAATATAGTTGTTATTGATATTCAACCATCATAATAAATCCTGGAGATAGCTCGGATTGTGAAAGTGAAGGAAATATAATAATTTTGATATTTTGTTTTTTTTTTTTCAATTTATTTTAATAATCTAGTCATTTAGTCATATTTGTGGAAATAGGTTGTAGCAAAGTAATTGATCCATTCTTTAGGCTAAAACAATGAAACCTTTTTCACATAACTTTTATTTTGGAAACTACAAAGAAGCTCGATACACAAGTAAAAAAAATTGATAAAAACCAGCTAGTATCAAAAATAAATACTAAGTCTCTAGGTATGCGACATAAGGAAAGTCGTATTTTAACCTAACAGTTTGAGCACTAATTTGTAACACCCTTTAAGTTTTCTACAAATTAATGTATTTTCGAAATTTTTCTTTTTCCATTATTGTTATTGTTTTGTTTTGTACAGTTTGTTTAAGGAGTTTTTTATCTTTTAGGGCATTTTCTTATGCTTAAGTTTAAAAATTGAATGTCATATGTATACGATGTAAATGTTTAATATTGTATTTTGAATAAAAACTTCTTTTTCATATAGTAAAGCAATGCTTTGGTGTATAAATAAATGAATAAATATGAGAATTTAAGCTGTTCGATCGTATGTCTATCTTTCTCGACTACAGTATTTCAAATAGCGCATTTCTTCCAATAATCATAATAACGTTGAATATGTAGAAAACTCAAAATTCCGTTCAAAACAATTCTATCATCAGTTTTTAACATCCAGTACAATAAATAAACAAAAACAATCACTATAAATATGTTTCATCATCATCATCACTGGCTCGACAACCCTTTCTGGGTCTTGGCCTGTTCAAGGATTCTTCTCCATTCTGACCTGTTTCGTGCTTTTTTTTTCCAGTTTTTAATTTTTAATGTTGTTATATCATTTTCTATTTGTTCTACGTATCTCAGCTTCGGTCTTCCTCTTGTTCTTTTTCCTACTGGCACTTGTTTGAATATTTTGTTTGGTATTTCCGTATAAATATGTTTAACGGGATATTAAACATTTCCTAATTATTTCATTCTTCTTCTTCTTCCTTCTAGTATGTAGGCTCTAAAGCCTGTTTCTTCTTCAATATTAGCCTCCTAAATTGTTTAAATTGTCGCATCATTTTTTTCTTGGTCTGCCAATACTTCTTCGTCCATTTGGTGACTTATCTCGTGCTATTCGTACTATTCTATCCTCTATCCTCTATCCTCTACCGAACCGGTCATTCTACTGATGTGTTCGTTCCACAGCTGTTTTCGTTTTGTCACCCATCCATTTATGTCTTCTATATTGCGTGCTCTTATTATGTTTCTCCGCTTCTCTCCCTATCCAACAGACATTTCTCTGATATTCGTCGGAGTATTTTCATCTCTGTTGTTTCTAGCAGTCGTCTCGTGTTAGATGTGTCAGGTCTTGTCTCCGCCGTGTATGTTAATATAGGTCTAATTGCTGCTTTATAGATTCTTGCTTTCGTGTCTTGTCTTAGGTGTTTGTTTTTCCAGATTGTGTCATTAAGAGAACCTGCCGCTTTACTTGCTTTTAATCTTTGTTGTCGTACTTCTTCTTCAACATCTCCGTAACTAGTTATATTTATTCCCAGATATCTAAACTTTGCTTCCTGCTTTATTATTTTCCCATCAATTTTGATTTTACACCGTAGTGGGTATTTACCACATTTGGTTTTTTTCTGATGATATTATATTGTATTTCTTAGCTGTTGTATTGAAGATCTCGTCTTCTGTCTCGGCGATTAATGCGGCGTCGTCTGCATAATATAATATTTGGATTTCTTTGTTCCCCATTCTGTAGCCATGACCTTTACGTACTGCTTGTATTATTTCGTCCATTATTATATTAAAGAGAAGTGGGATCAACGAGTCACCCTGTCTAACTCAGCTTTGTACTGGTATACTCTGTGTTAGTTTTCCATTTATTCTTGCCTGTATTTGATTATGTAGGTAGATGTTTTCGATGGTTTGTATAACATTGATTGGTATGTTTCTTTTATACAGTAGGTGTAAGACTTCTTCGACTTGGATGCGATCGAAAGCCTTTGTCAGGTCTATAAAACATAGGTATGCTCTAATTATTTCATGAATCTAGAAAAGACTTACGTTTGATTTAAACGCTTTGATTTAATTCGTACAACTGTGATGTGCTAAGACACAGCGAACGGAGTGTAGAAGAATAGCTGTAGTAATAGATACAATAAGGTGTATTTAATGACTAAACTTTAATATCTTATTCTTCGAAACAAAGTTCAGTTACCCCCTTTTTGCTTAGTAGGGCAGTATATTTTTCCATAATTAAGAATCTACCTCTCTACATCACTACTTGCAATTTAAAAGATCTAGACCACCCTTGTCTGTTAACCGACAAACGCATAAAAATTCGACAAAAGCAGCTTACTTTTCTTGCCTGAAGTCTAAACCAAAAACAACTACGACATTCAGGCTCCTTGTCGAAAAATTAGGACGCGCCTAATTACCGAATTTCTACGCCGTATTTAAGCCATATTCGAGCGCGAGCCATATTTCAAAAAGTAAACACTGAGTTCCCTGTGTAGAAGATTCATACGTTAGCCTCAAAATAATTCCACCAAAAAGATAAAACGTACATCTGATTTAGTGCTTTCTTTCAGTTTTATAAAATTTATAGCACGAAATGACAGCTTACTTAAATTACTATTCTAAAATCGAGACAGCACGTGCCAGAATATATTATTACGATGCACTACTACCGGCCTCTAAAAGAAAACCTTTTTCTTCTTTTTCTTTTCATAGTGTTATCTTATTTTAAAGAATTCAATTTTCTTACCGGATTTTTTATAAGTAGCTATGCCGTGTGATGCGCAGGAATGACAGAATTATTTGAAAGAGGGTTAATTCCCGTACAATATTCATCTTGGCATACACTTTACATTTAGAGATCAGTACAAGATTATTTCACATTAGAAAGATACTTTTTATTACAAATAAAACTACCTATAAAACTAGGTCTACAAGCGATTATAATTTACTGTAAAATGAAATACTTAATGATTTAAAAGGTGTACAAAACCATATTTTTTACAAAATTTGATATTAACTGTTTAAAAATGGTTATACCTGTAAAATATATTTCATAAGATAAACAAATCATTTTTAATATATTTAAATAAAGTTTTAAATTTTAAAAATCCTTAGTCTCAGCTTTTAATTGTTCATAAAGAGAAGTAGTTTTCACCAATTAAAAATATGAACCAGTGTGCACGATGAATAACAGAATGGGAAGTCATCACTTGTGACATAGGAGTTGAATGAAAAAGTTAATGAAAAATTCAAATTTCAGAAAATCCAGCAATTCAATTTAACCACATTGCATGACTCTTTTTCACAAATTTCTCGATCCCTCTTACATAAAATAATGACTGAGCATCCTGGCTATAAAAAAATGAAAAACCGAATCTATACACAAGAAAAATGATGTCAACTGTTAAAGGCTAAAACAATAAATTCAGAAGTCTATTGCAAAATCCTTCAAAGACAACGTGCAATACAGAATAAACAACGTGAGCTGGTTTTGAATCACGACAATTCTCGGTTCCATGCATCGGCAAGTACGCAACAAGAACTTCAGCGTTTAAAATGGTAAATTTTAGAGCACTCACCCTACAGTCCAGTTACCGAAACTGAAAGAATTCTTGGGTAAAAACTACAAATAGCTCAAAGATGAAATTGTATCCTGGCTCAGACGTTTGGCAATCAATGACTACAACACCAGCATCGAAAAACTGATTCTATGGTACAATAAATGCCTTGACAACTAAGGCAACTACATTGAAACATAGCCATAAACTATGACTTTTTAAGTCAAAGTATCTTAGGCTTAGCAAGTTTTGTGTTTATATCTTTTATTAACATTTTCTGCCAAAAGTATTTTTATGGTGATTTTTTGCGGGTCTTTAGAAATCGGAGGTTATACAGTATTTTACCGTGAAAAAGTAAACTATTTGCATTTGATTCGTATAAATTGAATAATGATGAATCCACAAGAAACCAACATACCGAGTTTAACACAAAAACTAAAACAAAATATTACAAATTTGATTAAATGAAAACAGTAGCAGGTTGTTTACAAAGATTTAGTATTAGCAGAAAGCAGTGGCGGAGCTAGCCATTGGCGGGGGGACTTCCAAAGAAATACCAACCAAAAGACATAAAAAAGATAAACCCAAACTAAATAAAAGACATAAATAATAAGTTTTCTTTAATTTTGGGCTCTTCTGGAATCTTGATGGGATGAATTTTCCTTTTTTCACCCCCTGTGTATCCGACCCTGGCAGAAAGTTTTTATTTAACCCTGTCATGAGTAAATTTTATTATTTTGGTTTACATCAACCTTTGTATAAAAGGTCTTTACATATGAAATAAAATATATGTGTTGGAATAATTAGGCTACTCTTGAAAATTGTTCCTAAATGCAGGATGTCATTAGCATAGCGTCTGTTAAATATTTCGGAACATGTACAAAAAATTGAGAATTTTCGTAAATTGTCTGTAGTAGGCAACCCTTCTAGCTAATTGATGGGCCCCTTTCGAGGGTAATTAAGAAGGCGGCTTCTAAAGAGATATTACACTAAAAATTAATTGAAGATGTTTCTCAATTGCGTACTGACGCCGTTTATTTAATTTATTTGGGGAGTCAGATGAATTATGACTTTTACCCAAGTATTTCTAAGGGAACGCAAATGTGCTTTAATTATGCGAAGTAAAATTAAGGCAAAGTGTAATTATATTTCTTCTTTTTTCCTTTCTTACTCTAAGTAATTCCGCTTGTTTACTGGCGGATTATTACCTACCTATATGGGAGGTTGTCACTCCATCTTTTGGGCGGTCGGTCGATACTTTTACTTTTTGTTGATTTATCTCTTGCTATTTTGACCACTCTAGTCAGATCTGTTCTAATTATGTGAATATTTCATTATTTGTCTCTTTAGTACCCACTCGTTTTACTCTGTCTTCCAAATATGAGTGTATTAGATGAACATATTCATGGAAGTTATCTTTTTAGTTTTAGTAACAAGCCTTTGTGCCACACTTTATTAAATGCTTTTATTATGTCTAGGAAAATAGCTGAGCATATTTTATTCTCTTCTAGAGATTTATCTATAATATATGTTATGCGCTTTTTTTGGTTTATTAAAGAAAAAGGAAAGGAATAATTTCCTTGTAATCCAGTATAATAGGTCGTATTCTTACTAACCATATCTTCTCAAATAATTTGGAGATTCTGGAATATTTGCATTTATAAGTTTGTGAGTTTTACGATGGCCTTCCTAAATAATTGTAGTATTTGTAGTTAAGCGATTTATATTGTTTTTGATTACTTTGTACACTTCTTTAAAAGTATTAGCCTATATTATTCCTTGATCAGTATTGTTCCCATCGTATTCAATACTCTCATCATCATCGTCTTAAATTTGATTATTATTTTACATTTCATTATTTTGGAAAACATTCTCCAAGTATAAAGTGAACAGATTTGCTGTTTGTTTTCCGTCACGTGTCCATGTACCATTTTCTTTTCTAACTGTCGGAACTTGTTGCGTTGGTCTAATTATTCTTTTTGTATATTTCCACAAAAAGTGGTCAGTGTTTTCGTCATCTGTCAGATCGTTTAGGTATTGGTTTATTGATTCATTTTTGATTAAATCTATTTTCCGTGTTTGCTAAGGTTATTTAATACATTTTTATTCTTGCAGTTATTTTTTTTTCGTCATGTTTTCGTTTTCCTGGCTTTTCTTTTTCTTTGCCCCAGTTCTCATACTTCTTTTGGATAATGTTGATCTTTGATTTTTCCTATAATTTGTTTAGTATTATTACATGCTGCTTGTTGTATACGTATAAATTGTTTATTAGTTTTGATTTGTACACTTGGCTTAATTCTGTCTAAAACTAGCCCTGTCATGTTTGATATTGGTTAAGGTAGGGTTATTTTCTCTTATTATAAAATGCTCACTGATTGTTAGTAGTATTAGAGAGTGATCAGAAATGTGAGCTTTTTCCATTTTCATAAAAGTTATTTCAACTTTTTTTTAAATAAATAGGTCAATTAAGTCAGGTGTTTTTTTATCAGTGGGTCAATATGTGAGTTTATCAGTTGAGTGCCATTTTCCATTTATTTTTTCTATTGCTTTATGTAATTCTCTACCCTTGTATTGCTTAATCTTAAACCCCATACAGTGTTTTTAGCGTTAAAGTCTGCACCCATGATGAATTTTTCTCCAAGCGTGTTGAGCAAGTGTACATTTTTTTAGATGATGTTTTGGAGGAAAATATGCCGCTGCTATTGTTACCTCATATTTTTTATTTTAACACTTATACTAGCTGCCTGGATGGCTTTAGTCTCTATATTTTTATTTTCAAAGAGAATTAGTTTATTTTTTACCATTACTACTGCCTCTTCACTAGCTTTGTTTCTAGGGTAAAAATCTTGATATATTTGGTATCTTCTCAGTTTAATGTAAGTTTGTTTTATGACGTGTGTCTCTGATATTAAACATATATCGAATTTATAATTGTTTAAGGTCAACAGTATCTCCTGCTAATATTGCAAAAGGCCATTTGCGTTCCAATGTAATATTCTTACCTCTTCCGCCATTTTATCTTCTACTATTTTCTATGTTAGTTACTACTAGTTATTTCTTTCGAAATTCGACTACGTTTATCAAAATGCTACGTCTGGTTGACTCTTCTTTATGAAGTTTAATCGAGAACCTTTAAAGCATCAACTGTAAATAATTCAGAGATCATACCTAGGCCATATACTGAGTAATAATAAGTACCAATATGCTCAACTACTAGCAAAAGTAAAGATCGAGGGAAAGAGGAGACCAGGAAGGAGAAGACTGTCGTAGCTAAGGAACATCTGACAATAGATAAGGTTAAATTATGAACAGATAATAAGAACAGCTGCAGACAGAGAAGAGTTTGCAATTGTAGTAGCTAACCTCCATTGAGGAGAGGGGAGTTTAAGAATAAGTTTCTATACTACTTATTTTTTCTAGAATTTCTTTTTCTTATACTAGAGTATATTAACACAGCATTGTTGTGTCTGATTGACCTAAAGAAAGCGTTTGACAGAGTAAGACTCAAAGATCTAATCCATCTTCTCTATAATACAGAAGTTATCCTAAATATTATAAAAGCTATCGAAAATATCTACCAAAACAACATAATGGAGGTCAAAATAGATGGACAACTTACAAAACCTATTGAAATAGGCAGCGGAATTAGACAATGAGATTTATTGAGTCTCATGGATTTCCTCTCCATGGAGCCCTCTTTAATTTTATCATGGACGAAATCTTCAAAAGCGTTAACAAAAGAAGAGGATACAGAATGGGAAACAAAGAAATAAAAATACCCTATTACACAGATGACGCAATATTGATGTCCCAAGATAAAGATGGTCTGCAACAATAATAGACAGCAAAGAACCAACCAGATGTAAAAAAAATTGATGGCATCAGTACTGAACAAGTAATGTAAATAAAATGCCTGGAAATTACACTGTCTAGTTATGGAGACCTGGACAAAGAAGTAAAAGATAAGTACAAAATTGGCAGTATGCTATATGGCGAAAGAGTACTGAGAAGAATTACAAGAAATACGCTGAAAATCGAAAGAGAAGTGAAAACATTAGAAGAATATGTAAAGAACAGTGTATAAATGAATGGACACAACATAGAAAACAAGAATGGAATAACCACTTTAGCAGAATGGAGGAAAACCGTGTCGTGAAAATAGCAAGAGATAAATCACCAATCGGCAGAAGAAATATCAGACCACCACGCAAAAGATGAAGTGACAACCTTCCATAGAGGTATTAATCCGCCAATGAACAAGCAGAATTGTTTATAAAGAGGAAGAAGAAAAAGAGCTTTTTTTTGTTGAGTTCTTCTTCATGCGTTCTATTAGTATATGTAGCATATTTGATATCGAATTGACGTCATTCTCCACTATTTGTTTTTGGCTCATTCGAGGCTATTTGACTGTATGTCTGGATTTGGTTAACCTCTCTTGGATGGTTTTGTATAGGATTCTTCATATCTGCTGCATTGTTTTGTATTGTGGTTGTAGGTTTCGGTTTGTTCCGTAATTTTTAAAGAGCTATCTTCTTTTTAGGGTACTCTATCCAATCAGTGGATGTTGGCGACAATTCTGGCATACTCCTCTCGATCTTGTGTGGCTCTAAAGAGTGCATGAGTATCGAAGTTTGTCCAATCCCTTATGTTTTTAAGCCATGAGTATTTTTTTCTTCCAATGCTCCGTTTTCCTTTTATCTTCCCTTCTATAATAAGTTTTAGGAACTGGTACTTGGAATTTCGTAATATATGACCCAGATAAGCAGTTTTTATTCCATTTATTAATGGCAGCAATTCTCGTTCTCTGCCCATTCGATTTAATACTTCGACGTTTTGTTGTGTGATCTGTTCAGGGAATTTTAAGTATTCTTCTAAATACCCACATTTCAAAGGCTCCCACCGGTTTATCATATTGGCGTTTATGGTCCAGGTTTCTACACCATATAGTAGTATGGAGTAAATGTAACATTTTACATGTAGTTTCCAGTCCTACTCTCACAGGTGCCACTTGATTTATATAAAGGTTCTTTATGATTTTAAGGTCATTCCCATCTATCGAACGTTTCTGGGACAATCTTACTAATTCTGAATAACTAACACAATCAAACGCTTTCTGGTAATCTATAAAGCATAGGAAGACATATTTTTGCTGATCTCTGCATTTATGAAGTAGGACAGTTAAGCTATAAAGTGCTTCTCTTGTGGCAAATCATTGTTTGAAACCGAACTGTGTGGGGCTAATGTCTCTTACACATCTGTTGTATATTTTTATGTGAATTGTCTTTAAGAAGAGTTTTAAGACCTGACTCAATAAGCTGATCAAGATTTATCAAGGTGTCTATATTGTCTTCACTCAACATTGTTAGAACCTCTATGTCTATGTCGTCTGGGCCTGACGCTTTTCCCTATTTGCTCTGTTTGATTGCGCTTATCACTTCTGACTTCAAAATTTTAAGGGAGGGTTCACTTTTAGATTCACTTTCAGAGTTTCTTCTAGTGTTGTGTGAGTAAAGTTGCTGTGTGTAGTTTCTCCAATGTTGAAGTAGATCCTTCTGTATCCTTTTGTATGTTTTGTAGTATATCCTTTTGTATGACCTGTCACTTCTTTAAGGAGTTTATGTATGTTTTTTTCAATTCCTCCATTTCTGCACACCTGTCTAGTAGCGACTCTTTTTTAGCTTTGCGATACTCTTTTCGTATTTGTCGGTTAATCTGCTGATGTTTGGTTCGGTCCTTGTTTCTAAATTATCTGCGGTCGTCCATCATTGATAATATTTCGTCAGTCATCCAAATGTTCTTTTTGTACTTTTGGGAAGCGGTCAGAGACTTGGTGGTGGTTACGATAGCGTTTTTAATACAATTCCATTTGTCTTCTATACTGGCCGGTTGTTTAGATCTTGCCGTGATATCCGCTATTGCCTCATTTTATTTTTCTGTGACTTTTAGTGTAACGTTAGGTTGTTTTAAGCTGTTTATATCAATTTTCTTTAAGGATTTTCTTTTAATTTTCTTAAGCTTAATTTCCAATTTTCCTACTACGGGATTGTGATCAGATCCGATATCTGTTCCAGGGTACGTTTTTACTATTTGCAATCCATTTCTGTATCTCTGATTAATCAATAAAAATCAATTTTATTTCTTACGATGTCGTCATGCTTATGTTGTGGAGACTGCCAGGTGTAGAGTCTCCGAGGTGACAGTTTGTACCATGTATTCGTAATGACTAATTTTTCTTCTTGACAAAACTGGATTAGTATATCACCTCTCTCGTTTTGATCTCCCAAACCAAAGTCACCCACGACATCTTCAACACGTCCTTGCCCTACCTTCGCATTGAAATCTCCCATGATTATAAGACTGTAGTTCTTCTTCTAAAGAGTTATAGCAGTGGTGTTCTGGCAAGAAATTCAAACAAACTGAAAAAAGTACTTTGCAGCAGGAACATTTCAATTTCTTTAAAGATAAAACTTCTGAGATGCTACGTGTTCTAAGTATTATTTTATGGGTTGGAGGCTTGGACATTAAAGAAAGACATTTCGGACAGATCAGAAGCCTTTGAGTTATGGGTCTACAACAGGAAATTAGGAATAAGTTGGGTAGATAGAGTCACGAATGTCGAGGTGTTGATAAGAATGGGAAAAGATAAAGAGGTAAAGTAAGAAAACTGAAATATTTGGGACATGTCATGAGGAGCGAGCATTATAACTTGTTGCAATTAATAATACAAGGAAGATACAGGAACTGCACTTTTGCTGACTTCTTTAGAGCAGCAGTGCGATCGAAAGTGCGAATTGTCATGATGGTTGCCAACCTTCTTAGAGAAGATGACACGTGAAGAAGAAGAAACAGTGGTGTAGCGTCTATAACTAGCTGAGTGGTTACTACTGCAGTGGACACATTTAGGTTCCGTATTTTGTTATAATAATACGCTTATAGGCTTTTAACAATCTTTTGTTATATGTTTTTTAATGCATTTTAAACATCTCGGTTTTCTTCTGTAATAATTTTGTCTATATCCATACTCTTGGCATCGTTTACATTGTGGAATCAAATTCTGTTTTCTGAAAGCTTCTATGGTCACTTTTATGTGTAAAATTTCGATAATTCCATATACTTTTTTATATTTTTCTCTTTAATTATATAATATATTATATATAATATAATATAATAGTGTAAAAAGTGGCAGTGGTGATTTGTCCTTTCCTTTTAGTTATTGGATTTTCTATTTTATACACTTTATTGTTTATATTTTCCCTATGTCATTAGCTTGGCAAGTTTTCTTAAAACCAATTTTAGAGGCCTTTTTGTCTATCTTCAAACGACTAAAATTCGAGATATGTGTCATTTAGCGTCTTTGTCAGATTTATGTAGGTATTTTCGTCGTTTACATTAATTTTTGTATTTTCATATGCAAACATACTAGTTTAATAAGATATTTTCTTAACTGATAGGTGTCTCACTAGGGTGTCCAATTGTTTTGAATGGTGATGGTTTACATGCCGTTTGAGTCTCTTTTGGTTGACTTCTCTGTTGGTGAAGTGAGGCTGTACTTTTTTGGGAGTCGGTTGCCTTGCTTTTTTTTTCATTTCGAACTCAAATCCATTCGGTTTCTTTACTTAGTTCTTCGTCGTCAGTGCGATACTCTATATCTTTATTTTGCTGTTGTTTTATTTTTCTATTTTTCTTTTGTAGTGAATCTATTTGGATTTTCATTTTTTATATTATATCTTGCCATATTTATATATTTTTTTCTTGTTTTTGCTGTAAACTGGTGTTGTATAAGATCTGCTTATTTTGAATTCTTGCTTGATTCTTAGTAAAGAGCAGTTGATTTTGTTGAACAAGTAATGCTTCACTTGATGTTGTCGATTGGGAAATATATTGTCTTTTATATATTTCAGTACACCCATCTCACATTATGGGCCGAGTGTATCTGGACTTATCACAATAGGATTTTAATTCTGGAAGTAAAAAGAAGTAAAAGAACGTAGCAGGATTAATAATATTAGAATTTTGTTAAATAGATAATATTATATAGAGATATAAGTAATCACGAACACCTCAATATTGAAAAATATATTATACATTTATTTATTGATGGCTAATAATAATGATTATATAAATATTATACTAATATTATATAACGAGGTGTTGTGCGAAAAAGTTTCCCAAAACAACTCTCCGGAACTGCCGTCGAGGGACTTCCCCGAAACCCATTACTCTCCTGTTTTATCTCGCACCTAAATCGGGACGTCAACTTGCGAAAGCCGAAATAAAACCCAAATAAGCAAGGGACCATCCCATAAATTCAATCCAGGATAAGATCGATCTTTGAAGCTCACCTAAAGGCCCAATATCGGCATTCGAGGCTACAGCCAATAGTCCGAGTTTAAAATCATATTTACTGAAGCATCAATGGTGGAGTAAGGGTAGAAGTTAACAAAGAATAAAAATGAAAAGGAGGTTTATGACACTCAAGTAATAATCGTATATAATTTTATAAAATATATAAGACATTCTACAAGAAATTGTAACGTAAAAAAAGAACACAGATTTTTACTATAGACCTAATTTAAAAATATAAATAGTTTTAGATTACCAACTTTCTTATTCATTTCTATTCTATTTATTTTTTATTATTTTTTTTTGTACTTTAGGATTTTTTCTGGAGGATTTTCTGGAGGATTTAATATTTAATTAATATTTTTGCATTAGGTCCTCAAGATTTGCTGTAGTTTTCATTTTTTTTTTGTTTGCTGGTGTGGTCAACTCTATGATCATAAAAATTTGTTTTTGATACATTCTATTTACAAAATTTTAACAATAGTATATAAGATACGAATTTATCTATGTATTGCGAATCTATGTATTGTAAATTTTATAAGTTGTAATGCATCGAACAATATTTTTGAATTTCTTAACCAATGCATACAACCGCCTTGAGGCGGACTTTGATCAAAGTCATAATAATATGAACAGACGAAATTCTGGTTGTATACCGACTTAAAACTGTTTTGTGTATGGCTTGTTTTATATGATAGCGATGTCCGTATTTTCATATCTGTCACAGAGCAGCCGAGGCGGTTAGTTATATGGGAACAATAATTAGTAGTATTGGGTGAAAAAATTATTTGGCGCGAATACACATTTTAGTCAAATATGTACTTGTTTGTGGAACGCTAAGGAAGCAGAAAAATTATAGGTGAGTAGCAAATATCTCTATACACATTTTATCTGATTTGAGTGAATCAATTTCGATATTTTTGTTATGTCCTTTTTCCATACTCCGCCTGTAGTAAAAATTTATTTGATGGCTTAGTACTAAAACGTTGTGAGATGTGGTACAGTACATTTTTCTTTTCAGATATGGCACAACGGGGTTTTAGACCGTCTGAAATGACTGATGCAGAAATCTGGGAGATGTTGGATCATATAATAGCTACTAACGCTGAAGCAACAGATTTTGAGAGTGACTATGATTCTGATGGTCACGATAGTTTAGCTGATCCTGTTGCTGAGGATGCTGCTGATTTAAGCGCTGATGAAATGGAATTAGATAGTGCAGCTTCAACAGTTGTCCAGATAATTCACGAGCAATCCAATACAGATCACCTAGGGGTATTAGAGGTGTCGCAAGAATGCTCGAATTAAGGGAAGAAGATGGTGGTCTAGTAGTAGCAGTTCGTGGTGTAACAGGTGATGTTGTTGCCATGAAAAATGATTCTAGCGAATTTAAATCTATTGTTTGGGAAGTTTGAGATTTAAATCTATTTTCTTGACAACACAATGGTTGATCATCTAGTGGAGCAAACGAACTTGTTCGCTCGGCAAAATGATATACAAACAAAATTCAGCATCCAGACCGACGATATTCCCAAATTTGTTGACATTCTTCTATATATGTCTGTTTATCTCTATATGAATTTCCGATCGTATTGGGGAAAAACTCTTTTGAGTCAATTCGTCAGACTATGCCTTTACTTTGGTTGTAATCCATACGCCGGAACATACACTATAATGACAACTCAGTAGCTGTGGAAAGGGGTAACCCTGGATACGATCTTCTCCATAACATTCATCCGCTAGTGAAATATTTCAATGACAGGTTTCTATCAGTCCCTATGCCTTCTAGCTTGTACTTAGATGAACAAATGTGCGCTACAAAGATCCCTGGAAGTGACCTCCGACGATATATGCCCAGCAAGCTACATAAGTTGGGCTTCAAATTTTTTTGTATTTGTGACGCTTCTGGATTTTTGTATTTATTCGAAAGTTACACTGGTTCAGGAGACAACATAATCTTGGACGACACTCCAGATCTTAAGGCCGCCTAGAATGTTGTGGTTCGCTTATCAAAGCACATTCCAAATTTCGTAAATTACATTTTATACTTTGACACTTTCTATACGTCTTTGGGTGTGCTTACCTATCTCCGAAGTTGAAGAATATACAGCTTAGGAACAGTGACAAGAAACAGAGTACCCAATGGCAATTATTAATTGTTAATTATAGAAAATATTTTATAATTTAATGTAAACTATTGATTAAACAGAATAATAATAAATTTAAATAACATAAGCAATAAAAAGCATAGAATAAGTAATATTCACAAAATAAATGTAAAAGTTTACTACTGAGTTACATCCCCTTTATTTTAAATAACATCCACAATTCTTCGTTGCATAGTTTTTACCAAGTTCTGACAAAATTCTAATGTAAGCGAATCCCATATTTCCTTTAATTTTTCCTTCAATTCGTTGGACCTAGCAGGATGTTTTCTCAAAGATATTTTCATTTTGTGCCACAAAGTCTCTATTGGGGACAAGTTGGGACTGTTAGAAACCCATTCCAGAAGTGGTATGCCATGATCTTCAATCCATTTTAAATGTTGTAATGTTAAAAGTGGCTTTTCCTTAGCCTAAAATAAAATGAAATTTATTAAAAACAATTCGTACTAATTTTTTCAACTATAAACCAATTACATAACAAATTAGTTACTACAGGACCAGTCAATATAATATATTTACTTCAAACTTTTATAATAGTGTGATGTTTTTTAACCAAAGTTGTCTGGTGGTTGTTTTTCAAAAAATTGACGGTTGCCTTACGTGACCTCGATCTTGAATGCATATAGCCATCAAGTTGATAATTCTGAAGATGATACCTGTTCCCTCAGGATGATATCAAATTCTGAGTGCTTTGCGTCTGTATGTATTATGCGATTATGCGAAGGGTTAGGGGGGAAACGAAGGTAGTCAAAATTATATTAATTTTCAATTGTGGATGGCGACCTGTAGCTTAGTTCCAATAGTAAACGACTGCGGTATTGATTTTGGAAATAATGCTGAGAGTAAGAGATATTAACGGTTAAATAAAACAAGCAAGAGGGAAAAATGATGAGCGTCAGTTGCCGCAGAGGACAGAACAATGGTAGTCAGTTTACAGATGTTATTCAACAGTATTGTTGGCTCTTGCCGTTAGTTACGTTTCGTTGCGTTGTGCGTTCACTTGTGTGTTTTAAGGTTAAATTTGTTTTATTATTTGTTACTATTTGAGTATTGTTTACTTGATATTAGTTTTTTACTCCAAATTACGGAGTTGGTAGGGGAAACGGACCAAGTGTCGAAAAAGAAGCCAAAGTTAGGTAGACTTTCCGAAGTGAAGAAGAAAGTATTGAAACAAAGTCATGTGGTAGGCCCGAACTCTCGTTGATCTAGGATAAAGTGCTTTGATGCCATAAAACCGTGTTAAAGGCAGCAAGTTTTCACTAAGTTCAATGAGATGGAGGATTATAACGAACAGAACTTATATTTAGGTGGTCTAATAACATATCATTGGTTAAAAAG
Organism: Diabrotica balteata; assembly: GCA_918026665.1. Lineage (NCBI taxonomy): Eukaryota > Metazoa > Arthropoda > Insecta > Coleoptera > Chrysomelidae > Diabrotica > Diabrotica balteata. The sequence goes on from OU898277.1 coordinate 73,967,701, forward strand.
CGCAGACCTAAAAATGAGGATCCAGATTCCCATACATATTCTTTTTTCTATAAAATAAGGTATTTAGTAGATGGAAATCTAATAGAAGTCCTGTTTAAAATCCTTTATAAAAGGTATATAAAAATCTCCAGGAAATGTTCTCCAACTCCAGGAAATGTTCCAGTAAACTTAAAGAACACGTTTCAACTTAAAATATTAAAAAAGGAGATCTGTAAACATTATAGTTAGCTTAATTACACAGATTGTAAACTTAAGGTAACGTATGACTCTCTACTTAATTCTATTGGATTTGATAACCTAAATAATTTTTTGAATGATGTTCAGGACAGATTATTTTTATATACCTTTTATAAAGGATTTTAAACAAAATTTTTTTGTGATATATGGTATACAGCCAGCTACAGGAACTTAGTTTCCTCGTGGAATTTTAATAGAAGTCCCTGTTTGCTACAAGGCATTCATGTCGATACATGGTATTACACTTCGAATAGTGCAAACATTACAGCCAATACTGACAAATAAAGGTTGCATTGTGAAAGATGGACGAGGTAAGCATAGTAATAGGCCACATGAACTTTCAGATTAAACTCTTTCTAAAGTTCATATACATATATAATCTCTAAAAGGTCGTCGTTCTTATTTTATTCGGCATGATTCAAAAAAGATTAATTTGCCAGAAACTCTAGATATAAAAAACTTCATAGGCTATACGATAAACTTTATCCAAATAATAAAGTTTCCTATGATTCATACCGCAATATATTTAACACTAAATATAATATAGGCTTCGGCTATCCACGTACTGATACGTGCAGAACATGTGATCAGTTCAAGGCTCGAGAACAAGATCTGCAAAAACAAATTGGTGATAGTCCTAATGAGGAGATATTGAAAAAAAATATTAACACTTTGCAAAATCTACATTTAAGAAAAGCAAAATCTTTTTTCGTAACAAAACGTTCAATTAGGAAAGCTTCTCAAAAATCTGTAGAAATGGAAAGTATTTGCATCTATTTTTAGAAAAACCTTTGTATACCCAACATATCAACAAATGATGTGTACTATAGACGGCAGTTATTGTATTACATTTGTATATTACTTCTACTACTACTGTATTCTTCAATACTTTATCACTTCATTTTCAACTTCCTTAAGCCAGAGGTGTGTCAGTTGACAGTGTTTTGTAACTCTTGTGCAGGCCAAAACAAAAGTTTGCATTTCAGACTGGCTTATTTTCTTGTACACGTATGTGGTCAACTGGACAGTTTGAATATGATATTTCCTATACGTGGCCACTCGTACATGGACTGCGAGGTGTCTGATGACTGGATAACGGTTATTGCCAATGCAAGGATAAAGCCATCCCCATTCACCGTGTTCAAGCTGGACTTCAATTTTCCAAAGTTTTAACTTCAAGCAGAAGTGTCCATTTCCTTCACGACCAGTCAGGGAGCTTAAAGTAAATGTTAACAATCCAAAAATGGTAAGCTTTGGAGAAACTTTCAATGGATCGTTTGTATGTGTTCCTCTCGTTAATCAAATTGAAAGTAATGCTTTATCGCGAAGATATAAAAAGAAGAAAAAGAATTTCCTGATTTTTGAAATAGAAAAATACCTGGACATTCGACCTAAACCTTTGTACAGTGGAAAAATACCTATACCCAAACCTAAATACGAGGATTTCCAAGTTTTGAAACAGTTTCTACCTAGGGAATCTCAAGTATTCTACGAGAATTTACCAACAACTGACCTTAACATTGAAAGCAATAATCATCCTGATAAAGTTTTTGGTTAAGTTGAGTGAATATTTTTTGTGGGCTAAATAACTACCATAACTGATCTAACACGACCAACCATCTTATATTGAATCATTTTTGCAGAGAATCCGCGTCTACAAGTTTCCAAACGAACAAAACAACAAAAGAATACAAGAAAAACACCCATTCAAACCACTTTTGGAGCAAATAACCAAGACTTTTTACATTCGTATATAAGTTGTTTACATACTTAAAATTCTGTTATCTATAAGAAGTTTAATACATACTGTCTCCCATCATTCTTGTATCTTAGTTTGTGATTCTAGTCGTTTTTCCCAATTATGGTATGTATTAAAGTTTTATTGTACTAAAAATATTACGTGAATACATCTTCGTTGAGCCGAGTTACACTACTAAATGGTCAGGTGAAATAGTAGTATAAGTATTATATAGTATTTTGTCTTTTCTTTTAGCCCATTTTATAAATGGTTACGTTTCAAACTTTCAATTTAAGTTTTCTCTATTTCTACTCAGATTGACTCTGAATATTTTTCTCCCTGACCCTTCTTATGTATTACCAGTTCGTGTATTATATGCTTATCTATTGTGTATTGTATGACTATTATATGTAATTATTGTGGGTGATGTATGTGTTATGCATAATTATAAATGATGTGTCTCTGGCTTTCTATTAATCTGTTAATGTTGGTATGTTTTGGTTGCTGACTTCCTCTTTTAGTATTGGCAACCAGAACTTCTTATACTGTGCTGATGGGTTTGTTACATATTCTTCTTTATTAAGTAATGTGAGAGCTACTTCTTTAATTCTTCTCTTTTTCATGTCTGTTTTTTTCATTACTATTTATGCATCTTCCCATTGTATTCTATGCTCGTTTTCCCAGGCATGTTTGCAAATCTGTAATTTGTCGAAGTCTATGTATATTTAATGCTCGTTATCCTGATACTTAGCAGACTTAGAGTTTTCCTATATAAAAATTGTTGCATTCACAGAGTATTTTGTAGATAAAGTTTTTTGATCTTTCTTGTGTATCGTTAGGTCCATCCAACTGCACTTAATAAAAGAAAATTAAATCCGTAATTTTACATAATCGAACTGATCTTTTGATTCAACTTATAAATACCCTACGTTTGTTTAATAATTTTTAAAATACATAGGTACTACTTGTATAATCAATACAAAATTATTTAAAATAAATTGTATGATAGATAAATAATATATAAGTTAATAATATACAGATAAAGACACTGTTTTGTTGACCATAGGAATTAATTGCAATTCCATCTATAGAGTATATTTATTATATTGCTCTAAAATTATCTGGTTATTATTTAGCCTTAATAGCGATACAAATAAATAACTTAGTAAATAAATAATATGCTTTATTGTCACTGAAAATTGTACAAATTTTATGGACAAAGCTTATAACAATAAGACAAGAAAGAAGAAAAAAAAATCAGTATAAGAATCGTTTGTACTTTTAAATAAAAATAAACAATAAATTTTTTCCAAACTTAAACATAAAAAATACTACCTAATTAAGAACCTACAAACTTCGTAATGGAGTATTCGAAATGAAGTTTTTGCCCTTAATTCGACAAGGTTTGTGGCCCTTTCAAACTGATGTCAATTAATGTTTTCTTTGAGAAAACCCCAAAAAAAAAGAAATCATTAAGCGCTAAGTCACAAGATCTAGTGGGACATTGAATTGTAGGTACCACGTGTACTTATCAGTAGATCAGGGAACGTTTGATTGAGGAAGTCAATAGTTACTCTAGGGTTGTGAGCCGAACACCCACCCTGTTTGAAATAAACCTCCTGAAAATTAACGGGAAGTTACATTTTCATTATGTTTATCTAACATAAATTCACAAAACTCCGTCCGCCCAAAGTTATCTTCGGAAACAGGTCTTGTGTTGGTTGTCTCTTAAAACAGTGATACCCATTCCTTTTGAGAACTGGCTGGACAGTTCGAGCATTCACGTTAACTTCTCTAGCAATTTATACACTATTGCAGGGTTCACTAGCTTCCACAAAAGCACAAATATCAATATCCCTGTTTTGACGCTCCTCATCGACAGGTCTAACACGTGGTTCATTACCTTCGTGACACTTTTTTTTAACTGTTTACACATCCCAAAGTTTGAAAATGTTTAAAGGTATTTTTCACTGTTGTAACACTTGGTGGGGTTTTATTTTCAAAGGCAACAATAAATAAAGCCGGGTACACACATGCCAGTAAATTTTAAAAGTAGCTGGCATGCCAGTTGCTGGCATAGGCCAGTAACTGGCAAGCACAAAACACATTTGCTAGTAATTGGCATGCCAGTAGCTCGCTTGCATATACTAGCAAGGCGAAAAAGCAGGGTGGATTTTTACACATGCCAGTTCTAGTAAACAATCGAGTGGTTTTCATCTGAAACTAAAGTACTTGTTTTGTAATTAAAAGTTTTTGAGTTTCCAACAAAAAAAGGGGATCCATAGAAGCTATTTGGAATAAATTCAATAAGCACATATTGCTGAGGACCACAGATATTATTAGAAATTTAATAATGAATCCGAAGCAGAACTCAAAAAAGAGATAAATTTGGGTGAGAAATTGGATTGGTAGCCGAGAAAATCTTGGAGCAATTTTTTATTTTGGCCTTTATCTTCATTATAGAAATACCCATTTCCTTTTAAATTTTTGTGTAAGCATTGTCATGAGCTATTTTATTTTTATATAGAGATAGATGATTTAGAATTCAAAAGACACTCAAATTCTCTCTAATACAGCAATAAATTTGATGGTTTTTTCATAACTTTAACGAAACATTTTTTAAATTAAAAAGTTTAAAAATAAAACGATAAATTTTTATCACCAACACAACTAATCTGACAATTCTCTGCTAGCTACTGCCATGCTCGTAGCGGTAGCGCGCGTTTACACATGCCAGTGACACTCCCCACACATGCGCCTTGTATCTCACAGTATGTTACTAGCACGAAAAATCAAATTCTTTGCGATTAGCTAACATGCCAGGAACTAATATGCCAGGTAAGGTTTGGTTACCTGGCATGCTGGTTTGGAGACAGTAGCTGGTGCTTGCTAGGTACTGGTATGCCATTGTGCTAATAACAGGTATGTGTATCTCCGGCTTATTACTTCGCGTATCGAATGATCCTGAAAGTACCATGTTACACATTTCACTTTTTCTTGGACGGTATTCAACGTAATAGGCATTTTATTAATTATTTGTTTATTCTTTCAGAATTTCGTTTAAAATTTTTAATGTCAATGTGACAATTACAACAATTCGTACCTACTGTGAAATAAATATCGAGGTGGAAACGTGTAACATGTCACAGCGATTGCTATTGTGTTGTATGGTCAATAAAACAATGTCGTGATCTGTATAAATGAATAATATATAATAAATAATTTTCAATATAGCAAAAACTTTTGATGTAGGGGTCGAGGAATATGTTCCATGTGTTGAATATATCCCAGGGGACGGGTTTTGCATGGAGAGCCCTAGGACTCTGCACTTCTTTAATCCGTCCCAAGATCGCTGAGTACTCCCAACAATTATTGGGGATGTGTAGTCTTTGATTGCGCCCTTCACGAGGTGGATCTGTTGAAATTAAATCTACCGGATCTAGACTGGAGTTAGTCGATAAACACCTCACAAGCCAAGACGTGAGACAACCTAGTAAAGGCAGTAAGTGATGCAGCAAGTTGTAACAATTCAATATTTGCTTATGTTTTGTTTAGATTCTGAATATAATCTTCCAGTTTAACTACAAAATCTGTTTTTGGATTAAATTTAAACAGATTTGCCTACTGTATTGGACTGCTCAAGGCATCCTCTAGAAATTCTTTTAAAAACCAAATTTATTGCATTTGGTAATATCTCATTCTATGTCTTTTTAGTTTCATGTTTTTCTTCTATAATAATATTCTGCAAATAAAAAATTATTACGTTGGTAAAAAGTTATTACGAAAAAAAATGTCTACTAATGTACGAACTTCAATACATTACTGTTTTATCTGAAATGTAATCCAAAAAGGTTACAGTGTTTAATTAAATCCGACAACAACATATAAACGAAACGCTTTTTACTTATTTGTTCATTTAGCCCCCTCGATACGCTTGTATTGGGGACGGCAGAGTTTTGGGTAAGGGAGGATGAGACTGTAGAGGGTCGAGGGAGGCGGTACATCTACATTTCACGGCCTCCGCCATAAAAACCTCCCGATTCCGGGTGACTTTATCTCTGCCATAAATTTGCCAGAAGCGCTACTGATTTATAGGTTCACATAAACGCCGTTGCTGCTGTTACTGGTCTCCGGGAACACAGAATGGAAGTTTTTTCTTCCTTGTAAAAAAAGGATAAATCCTAAATGAAAATCGGTCTCGGTCACGAGATACCGTCTAATTGGAAAATATATAGTTATTTATTTGCTTCAAAGGTTGATTTGATTATTTACACTGCGACAGCAATATAAAATTCTTCCTGATATTCACATTCTAGGATCCGTAAACATAAAACTAGGAACAAATTAAATATTTAACATGAAATATAAATATAAGAATAATTTAATTACTGTTAAACTGGGAATAAGCCACAATTAAAGATAAAAATACGTTTATTGACGTTTCAATTTCCACTTCGGAAATCGTTCTCAAAATACAAACAGTAAATTAAACAAATTTTGTTTTTTTGTTACATAGTGAAAAATTCTTCTAATCATTTAATTTTATCTGACTCATTTATATTGACAATTCAGACATACATTATACATTTTAAAGTAGACGACTTTAAAATGATATTGCCAATATTGTTGAGTTGCGCTCCTGGGACGACTTTACTTATAAGATAGTTCATTCGATTACATGAAATCAACTTTAACTTGAGAATATCCGTCAGAAAAAATCATAGCATGTAATTCGTCTTTAAAAAGACAAACACATGACATGATGACAGTAAAATTCTCCTGTTAGTGATTCCATAGTAAATTATGAGGGAAAACCAGGAAAAAAACCTCATAATACTATCCCGACATTGTAAGTATTTGTTCGTGAATTTAGTTTACCTTCAACAAACATCAAAATTCTGATTTGATATGTTACGTTATTTAAAAAACATAAATGATGTATGCTCTATATGTTACTGACTTACTAATACTGGTATTTTCTTATTAATAGCTTCCTCTTTCAATATTGGTAACCAGATCCTACTACATTCTGCCGAAGAATTTGCGACACAATTGGCCTCATTTAACATAATTAGAGCCGCTTCTTTGATTTTTCTTTTTTTACCATCCGTTTCTTTTAGGACTACATTTGAATTACTCCATTGAACCCTATGTTCATTATCCCATGCGTGTTTACAGATTTGAGATCTATCAAATTCTTTATTTTTAATATAAGATTGATGTTCACTTATTCTAACATTTAATGGTCTTGATGATTCACCTAAATAAAACTGATCGCATTCACAAGGTATTTTATAAATGCAATTCTTTGTCCTTTCTTGTTCATTGTTAGGTTTGGTTTTGGACAAAATAGATCTCAACGTGTTTGAGATCTATTTTGTAAACAAAATAGATAAATAAATATAAACCAAACCTAACAATGAACAAGAAAGGACAAAGAATTGCATTTATAAAATACCTTGTGAATGCGATCAGTTTTATTTAGGTGAATCATCAAGACCATTAAATGTTAGAATAAGTGAACATCAATCTTATATTAAAAATAAAGAATTTGATAGATCTCAAATCTGTAAACACGCATGGGATAATGAACATAGGGTTCAATGGAGTAATTCAAATGTAGTCCTAAAAGAAACGGATGGTAAAAAAAGAAAAATCAAAGAAGCGGCTCTAATTATGTTAAATGAGGCCAATTGTGTCGCAAATTCCTCGGCAGAATGTAGTAGGATCTGGTTACCAATATTGAAAGAGGAAGTTATTAATAAGAAAATACCAGTATTAGTAAGTCAGTAACATATAGAGGATACATCATTTATGTTTTTTAAATAACGTAACATATCAAATCAGAATTTTGATGTTTGTTGAAGGTAAACTAAATTCACGAACAAATACTTACAATGTCGGGATAGTATTATGAGGTTTTTTCCTGGTTTTCCCTCATAATTTACTATGGAATCACTAACAGGAGAATTTTACTGTCATCATGTCATGTGTTTGTCTTTTTAAAGACGAATTACATGCTATGATTTTTTCTGACGGATATTCTCAAGTTAAAGTTGATTTCATGTAATCGAATGAACTATCTTATAAGTAAAGTCGTCCCAGGAGCGCAACTCAACAATATTGGCAATATCATTTTAAAGTCGTCTACTTTAAAATGTATAATGTATGTCTGAATTGTCAATATAAATGAGTCAGATAAAATTAAATGATTAGAAGAATTTTTCACTATGTAACAAAAAACAAAATTTGTTTAATTTACTGTTTGTATTTTGAGAACGATTTCCGAAGTGGAAATTGAAACGTAAATAAACGTATTTTTATCTTTAATTGTGGCTTATTCCCAGTTTAATAGTAATTAATTTACAATGCCACAAGAAAATAGCTTCAGAACAATATTAAGAATAATTTATAAATTATTTTGCAACGATAATGAATATTTAGAAATTTATATATAAAATTATATTATAAAGTTTAAGAATTTATTAATAATTCATGGGGGGGGGGGTATTAATTATCTCGGACTCCATTTTTTATTAAGTGTCCAATAATATAATTTTAAATTTCCATCAGAGCCTTACCCAAGACGTCTGTACATATAGCGCTCACCAGACGAAATAACCAGTTCCTTTCTGTCGAAATTCGTCTTAATCTAAAAACTCACCAGACCATAAAACACTCACTCAAACTAACCTCTAGGGAACCACTCCAAACTTAAAGAAAGTTCAAATAAATTTAGATGACACACAAACCCTAATGTGGACAAAATCCAGAGAAAAATTTATAGACGCGAGCAAAAACATATAACCAGACCAAACAACGGACAGAATACAAGCAAGAAACGAGGTCAAGGCATGTGGTGCTTCATAAACAAAATATAATGAATTACAATACTTGTTCTTTAAGGGCTGTCACACAATCAGAGGTTGGATACGATCAAGGAGGTTTCATGCATCACGGCGCCTCAGAAAAACGGTGGTGTTTGCGACTCGGTAGTTAAGTGTTGTAAAAAGTGTCACAAAGTTGCACCATGAGGTCTTTTATGTGCGAAATGTAGAACGTTATATCATAGTGGCTGCTGGAGCAACTAAAATGTATTAAATATATCGACGATGTAACAGTTATATGCTGTAAAGAAAGTGTGAGATTAAGTGATCAAACAAACGAAATCTTAGGTATACCAGCTAACGCTACTTAACATCTACTCAACAAAATAAGAATTGAGTAAACCATTCTAACAAAGACCTAAATTTTGAACGATCGAAACAGTCTAGCAGTAAAGGTTACCCAAAAAAACAAAAAAACTACACCCGCAAAAAATATTGCTGTTAATGAAAGTCCAGCTGTTGATAAAAAAAGAAGTTTCCCAACAAAAACTGTGTTAAAAAATGTTACCAATAAAAATAAATAAGTTGTTTCCTTAATCGAAAATAATAAACAATTATCAGCTGATATTTTAAGAATCCAAACGAAATTAAAATGGTAATAATTTAACAAAAATAATGAAAATTTTATAAATATTGAGAAAAATAGATTCGGTTACAAATAATAGTGGGCAACAATGGAATACTGCTAGGCATAAAAAATGAAATGGACGTATTGTTATAGGAAATAATGAGAACTCTGAAATTAGTGATGTGCCAAAATTTAGTCATCTCCGCCTTACTAGAGTAGACCAACATATAATGGCCCAAAAATCTAAAGAAGTTGTTAGAAAAATACTTCCCAGAAGTAATATGTACTTTGTTAACGGCTTAACATCCCAACATTTACTGATCTTTTAAAATCCCAATTTTTGAACAAAATTTCCATATAGCGATAGACCCAAAACAATAGCAGTAGGCTCCTATGTAAATACTTTTTTATGAAGCGCCTAACACATACGCAATTAAAATGAAGGGTGAAAAAATGACTTTTAAACAGAAAAAGGGAACGGATGGGTACGATCTTCTTTTGTCAAATATTCCAGGAATACACCAATTTAACATGGATTATATATATGCTGATTATAAGAAGTCTGATTTAAAATTTCTTTGTGGTGGCCATGTATGGTAAATGTGGTGGCGTTGCAGTTTGGGTAAGGGTTGATATGAAGGTTAGTTCCATTTTACTCGATTAGTACTGTGCTGAAGAAGACATTAACTTATGTGAGCTGAAGTAACATTATAATTCAAATCAACACACAATTTTAGTATGCTACAGATTTCTAAAGGTAGTGTTGATGTATTTTATGAAAAATTTAATCTCATTGTGAATTTAAATTTTAAACCAAATGAATTCATATTTTTAACATGCAATTTTAATGTAAATTCACACACAAAACTAAATAATTCACACAGATTTTCTGGTCTTCTAGCATCTCATAAATTGTCTTCCAGAAACTTTACACCTGCAAAGTCGACTTCCACATGCGGAAATATATTGGATTAAGTATATATAAATTGTGATGATTGTATAGATACTGTAAATGTAAATACTAAATCGGTTCACAATATATTCCTTTTGAGGTTAAAATGTATTAATCTAACAAAATGCATTCAACAATCTCTTAAGTAAAGAAATATGTCAAGATATTTATCATGCAACCGATGATGTTGATAGTAAATGTAATGCCTTATTATGTTATGATAAATTACAGTTCTATTTTAATATTAGTTGTCCTACAAGAAAAACCAAACATTACCAAAACAAAAAAGCATGGGTCACACAAGAAGTAAAAGCTTCTTCAGACAGTCTAAAGCATTTGTATACTTTAAATAAGGCTGACCCGGAGCTAAAAACTCTATAAAGATTAAAAATATCAGCACAAAGTTATTGTTGCGACCACAAAAAGATTTTACTTTAACAAAATCTCTGAATTCTTTATCAAAAACAACATTTCATGAGCTGTTAAATAAACTTAAAAACAAACAAAAAATCACAAAAATATCTGTTTAAAAATAGATTATACTAGGATTACAAATTCATATATAATATTAAACAGATTAAATGATTATTTTATGAATGCACTAGAAGATATAAAGAGTAAAACGGAAATAAGAGTCGTACAGTACAAGTTATATTTTCTATATAGTAGGGGATATTGGGCTTTTATTTATATCTTATAAAATAAGATATAAGTAATATACTTTATCCAAAAATCAGTAATTGATTAATAACTGTCTTAAACACAAGTTTCAAATTTGTACTCTATAAATATGTGAGAAAAATTGGCTTTTAAGAATATAACTAAATTTTAGACTCATATCATATCATACCAATTCATCAACAAAAGAATTTTAGGCATATATGTACAAAGTGGGGCATATACATCGACAGTCCAATTTGCAGTTCATTCTTCGCGTCCATTGTTGCATTAAACTGATATCGAGTTACAAACGGAGGCGAGGAGCAGAAGCACGCGGCAAAACATATCCTCGGTCTCTCGCATATCCTTTTTGGATCATGTGTCAACATTGCTGGAATCGGTGCTGCCACGTTCGCTGACAATGCCAACTAATTGAAACAATGAAGATACAAATATAATACATACAGGGTCAAATAGAAAAGAAAGGAACTCATAAAGAAACAATGGTTTTGGTAGTTAAAAAACTGAAGTTTAAAAGGCAAGACATACAGTGTCAACTTTTGGGTTGAAAATGTAAAAATGACTCCGGTAAGTAGTTAAAAGTTTTGCTTTTATTTTAGACAACCGCGACTATAATGACGTCACCATGACGTCGTAAAGACGTCATCACCATGACGTCGTAAAGACTGTCATTAAATTTACATTTTATAAAACTAATGTGTGACTTTTCGATTTTTACTCAGGAAACCGTATTAAAAAAAATTTCAGAAAATTCTGCGAAAATGTCTAAACTAATCACATTATAGCCCTCCATGAAATTATTAGTCCCTCCGAGATATAGCAATTGGATCACCGGCAATCTTTGGAGATCGGTAAACTCATCACCGATTATAGGTAAACTCATCACCAGCAGTTTTGCTGCAAAACCTGTTACTTGTTACATTTCTTGTTGACTTGATAATCTATTAAATTCAAAAATTATTTAAGTAATAAAGTAATTTAAGTCAATTAGTAAACCTAAACTGTTTGCAACAATTTACCTGCCACGAAGTGCAGATAGGCCCAGTGATCAGTTTGCAAATCTATCCAGGTCTATTTTAAAATCGCTACTTTTATTGCAGTGATGAGTTTGCACTATCTTCGAGGGCATTTATGCTAATTGGTGATGAGTTTACGTCGGGACAAATGGGACACTAACAAGTTATTGGGAGGTTACGTTTTTTTTATGTAATTGACAGTCGAATTACTTGGCCTCGATCTTGTGAGGAAAAGCCTGCTTTTAGTTAAAAAATTCTAAGGGTGGTGTTTGTATCTTCGGAATATTAAATTCTGATTTTTTTGTGTGTGTTTTTTGTTTGTTATTATGAGTTTGGGTAATGTAAGTTTATGTAGTCATATGTTTGTGTATTGTGTAGTCATATATTCTTGTTGTTGACTTCTTCTTTTAGTACTGGCAATCAAAACCTTATACATTTTGCTAATTGGTTTGATACGGATTTTTTCAATAATTAGGATGAAAGCTGCTTCTTTGACATTTCTGTTTTTCTTGTATGTTTCTTTTATGATTATTTGATGCATCTTTCCGTTGTACTCCGTTGTTCAATTTTCTATAGATAGATAGAGTTTTGTATAGGTAGTAAGTGTTTCTGGATAGCTTGTAAATTGGCTTTTCTCTGCAAATTGGCTTCTTGCACTCCTTGCAATAGTCGGTAGTCGTATACCTTCTTTTGTTTGGACAGTAGAAACAATTCTTCCTCTTCTTTTGCTGAGTCATATTTTCATCATCTTCCTTAGTTATGTTTAAAATTTTAGCTATGTCTTGGCGAAGATTTCGACATAAACTTGCAGTGTTGTATCTGTTTAGCATTCATTATTTTCCAAGACAAAGGTTTAACTCATATATTAATATCTGGAGATAGGTTTTTCGCTTTTCTTTAATATATTAAAAGTATAAATAAAATAAGATTTATTTTTTTTATTTAAACATACAAAACCCACATCAACCACCAAGAGTTATTAGTGGGGGACATACACAGTAGTACAGTTTGATAAATTAAAGTTTATTATAAATGTTTATGTCTTTTAGAAACTGCAATAAATCCGAGATATTTGTCGTAAGCGCACTTCTCAGGTTTCCACTAATTCCTCGGCATGTTCTCTGAGGTTGGAACTGCGGACAGTCGACTATCAGATGCTTCACGGTGAGTTGAGTAGAGCAGTAGGTACAAATTTGAGCTGGTTCTTTATTAAGAAGGTGTTGGTGTGTTAGTATTGTGTGACCGATTCGAAAACTATTTACTATTACTTGATCTCTTCTTTTTCCTTGTTGTGGTAGGCTGGCGTCTACTCGAGGCTTTATTGTTTTCAACTTAGAGTCTGTTGCATCCCAGGTTGCTTGCCATAAATTTATTATATGATTCATGGACTGTCGTTTATGGTCGGTGTGGGGATATTTAGTAATTTCTGGAACATTTTCATTTTTGATGAATTTTAATGCCAATTGATCAACTTCCTCGTTGCCTTTAATGCCAATGTTGGAAGGTATCCAGATAAATGTAACCTTTTTATTTATATGGTGTAGTGCATTATGTTCATTTCTTATATTTTGTGCAATAGGATGGCTAGGGTAAAGTTGATTAATTCCATGAATTGCGCTGAGTGAATTTGTGATGATTAAAATATTATTTTCTATATAGCTTCTATTACTTTTTAACTGTTCTTAAATAGCTTCTAATACCGCTGTGGTTTCCCCGATGTAAATGCTGCAGTGCTGTTTAATTCTAATGGCATATTTCTAATTTTTATTTGTGAAGGCTGCAACATGGCCATTTTCAGTTTTTGATGCATCTGTGTATATTATGTGATGATTTGGATACTTTTCCATAATTTCTTTGAATACATTAATGATAAGGTTAGGATTTGTGGTATTTTTTGGGTACTGTGTTAAAGTTAAATCGGTAATAGGTAAGGAGGTATGCCATGGAGGGAAGTCTAATTTTGTGGTTATGGATAATTTGAATTCATTGCAATTAAGGCTGTTTTATCGGTGCACCAAAATTTTTTCTCTGTTATTTACCGACGAAATGTCTCGAAATTTGGACATGTTATACGAAATTATGTTGCCTTTAAACTGATGGTTTTACTTTTTTTATTTTTTTGAATTTTCTGTTGAAAAATTGGATTATACTGTTTAACGTTCTATTATAACCAAACTTTTCACGCCCATCAGTTGAAAGAGTTTTTTTTTCTGTAATCGTTGATTCTTTTTTCACCTTTCTGTGTTCAGTAATAATCGAGAAAAGCGTATTCAAACTTTGAAGAAAATTGCTAAAAAATACTGAAATCTAATAGTGAAACGTGTTCCTCATCATTGTCGCTGAGCTTGATCGTTATCGCATTAGTGACGTCAAATCACATGAGCGTACGGTACGGTCTTATTTTTATTTCTCTATGGGTACGGTCAGTTAGTTCGCTTGAATTAGAATCCATTTTAGTTCTTTCATTCTTGTATTTTCTTTATCAACTTGCTTAGTTTTTACAGTTTACAGTATTCTTATTTATTTTGAAAACATTGAAATTATTTAGTTTACGTGTATGTTAAGTAATATATTATTAGTTTAGTGGTATAAGTTAAAAGTTCTTTAGTTTACGCGTATTTTTAAGTATTACATTAGGTTAGTGATATAAGTTATAAGAGACAAGATAAAAAATGAGTCCCAGTAAACGTCCTATGTCAAGGAAAAGGAGAGCAATTGCACTGCTTTAGTATTTATTATTTATATTACAACCGTTTTTAAAAGCTTTTATTTAACTTATATATATATATATATATATATATATATATATATATATATATATATATATATATATATATATATATATCATAATTTATATATATATATATATATATATATATATAATATATATATATCTCTATTCAAGGTTTGAATAATCATTCTCCATTTTCATGCAACTTTTCTAATATGGAGATTATCAAAGAAAAAATGGACGGATTGATAAGTACATTGACTTTTAAATATCAAATGTGGAATATTGAAAATGAGATAGCAACATAGGATTCTGGTAACAATTCACTGAACTTGAATGGTTCTGGTTATTCAGACATACAGCAGCAGCACGCTGCATTAAATATACCTGTGATTTCCTACAGGCAGTATGCAAAACATACGGAAACAGTTGCAGATATTATAGGCCAAACACTTTGTGATTCCTTAGAAAAGGCTGGACGGGAGGAATTAGCTTTAGCAAAAGAAATTGGTGAAGTAGATTCCGACGGAAATGGGTTAATAACTGTTATAGCTGATGGTGCTTGGTCAAAAAGATCGTATAAAGTAAACTACGATGCTTCTTCAGGTGTAGTACCTGACGTTGTAAAATTTATTAAATTAGTACGCCTTTGATTGATAGGACATGTAATTAGGCGAGATGAAGATGAAACGATCAGAAAAAATTTCGACCGAAGAGGACCAGTGGGAAGACGATCCAGAGGAAGACCAAAACTTAGTTATCAAGATAACATAGAGGATGATCTAAAATCCATCAGAGTTAAAGCATAGAGAAAGTTGCCAGAGGCAGGGGCGAATGGAAGATTTTTCTGAAGAAGTCTTTGGCTCATGACGAGCTGAAATGCCACTGATATGATGAAATAACTATCCACGATTTGTGTTTTATTCATCAATTGGATACTTTTCTTATGTAACTGCAACTTATAAATATATTAAAATAATGTATATTCCATTCAGAGAACTTTTTCCTCGCAGTGCGTCGCCTCGAAATACTTGCCAGATAAATACATTTACTATTATGATGGTTTCGCAGGTACCAATTTTTTATAGATAAATAAAAATATTTTTTGTTTAATTTTTACTATGCTAATATCAGTTTTCTCTAACAATTATTAACAAAATATTAATTATATATTAATATTAATATAACAAAATTTAAATTTATTATAAATAAACACCATGGTGTTTTTTGCAGTCACGTTTCACAAATTTTTATTTAATACTATGTTTAGCTAAGACATATAAATTAAAAATGTGATTAATTCTTTTTAAAACATTATCTACGACAATTAATATAAAAAAAAGTATTCCGACAAAACTAATTTGAATGGAGAATAATGCATTTATTTTAAACAACCCGTGGGCCGGCGCCACTGAATAAACATCCAAACTATTAGGAAGTCACGTAGGGGCTGACATAGCAGTGTAGAAAAGTAAGTGATACGCCCACTTCAAATCGCAGTATGCTATAACTGCGAAAACAGCCTTAAAATCCTTTTTGATTGATTCTTTCCCTAAAGGGTTTGTCTTTATATTGTTTGTTTCTATAAAAATTGGATGTAGGTGCGTTAATAATTTGAGAATATAATGCGTGCTCTTTATTGGAAGATATTCTTGCTGCATAATTTAAACTAAGTAGATGTCGTCTTAGATGTAGAGGGGGTTCTCTTGATATTACTTGTAAGCTGCTTATAGGACTGGTTCTGAAGGCACCGACGACGGCTAATCTTAGAGCTGTTGTTTGAATTGTGTTAAGGTTTTTTAGGAGCGTTTTATTTGCATATTGCACAGTCGTCTATTTTACTGCGAATAATTGATTTGTAGAGGTTAGGCAGAATACTAGAATTAGCTCCCCATATATTATTGGATAGATTTGCTAGCAAGTTTATCCTATTTTGACAAGTAGTTGTAAAGTCGTAATGTGTGTTTTCCAGTTTAATTTGTAATCAAACGTTAGACCCAAAAAATTCGATTCCTCTCAATGAGATATATTTTGACCTTTAAATATTAACGAAACAGGAATGGTATTATTGGGTTTGCTGAAAACTGTGTAATATGTCTTATTAGTTGAAAAGAGGAAGCCTGTTTTGAAAGACCATTCTTCGATTTTGTATAGAAAGTTCTGTAGTATTTTTGCCCCAGATGTAATATTTTTGCATTTAATATACACAACTAAATCATCAGCGTATAAGTTTGCTTTTATAGGACGCTTAATTGTATTTATTGCATCGTTAAATGCAATTAAAAATAAAGTTGGGCTTAAAATAGAACCTCGTGGAACACCGTTGTCGATTATTCTAGTGGTAGAGGTGTATCCATTTACTCTTACTTGTATTTCCCTTTTATTCAGAAAGTTTTTTATAAACGCAAGCATATGTCCTTGAATTCCCCATTTTTCAAGTTTATTTAATATGAGGTATCTCCATGTTGTGTCGCTAGCTTTATTCACATAAAAAAAGACTGCTATCACTTTCTGATCTAGTAAGAATGCATCATGAATGGTTGACTCAAGTGCCACTAAGTTGTCGTTAGCAGATCTTCCTCGTCGAAAATCACTTTGGACTGTGGTCAGGAGATTTTCATTTTCTAGATATCATGTAAGCCCGTAATTTAAAATCTTCTCGAGAAGTTTACACATGATACAGGTGAGGGAAATAGAACGGTAAGATGTGGGACAATCTTTTGGATTGTGTTGTTTTTAAATTGGGATTAAAATAGCTTTAGTCCAGTTATCAGGAAAGTAATGATTTGAAAAGATGTGATTAAAGATGTCTAAAAGTATCTTTTTGCATTTTTGGTGTAGATTTTTTAAAAATATTGATGAAATATTATCAGGACCTGGGGATGTGGTTTTTAAGTTTAAAAGAGAAAAATCTAATTCTTGCAAAATTATGGGTGCGTTTATGGGAGAGATCTGGTTGCGAATTTTGATGTCTACAGATTCTGTGGTAATCTTGTGTGTAGAAAAGATCGGATCTAGTACAGAATCGCTAGAGTTTTTTTGAAATTCGTTTACTAGAATTTCAGGAATTTCGTTTCTACAAGAGATGATTTGGTTGTTATATGAAAGTTCATTTATTGATTAAGGTAAACTTGATCCTTTTATTTTCTTTATTTTGTTCCAGATTATATTTGCTGGGGTAGATGTGTAAATGCTTCTAACATATTCAATCCAGCTCTCCTTCTTACTCTTTTTTATTAAGAATCCTGTACTAGCTCTCAATCTCTTAAATTTTATTAGGTTTTCCTCATTTTTGTGTCTCTTAAGAACGTTAAAGGCGTACTTGCTAGCAGCCAAGACCCGAAAGATTTCTTGATTCAACCAAGGTACCGGTTGCCTTTTATACGGTTTAGTTTTTCCTACAGATGTAGATGCACAATTTAAGATAATGTTGTTAAAGTTTGTGACGGTTTTGTGAATGTCATTTGATATCTCATAATTTTTCTTCGTAAGTCTTTTTGAAAAAGTTCCCAGTTTGCTGATTCTATTTTCCATCTTTGATATACATTCGGATTAAGAGGTTGGTTTGTCTCGATTGAAATAAGTAAGGGGAAGTGGTCACTGTCGTGCAGAGTTTTTGCTGTATTCCATTGAAACATGTGTGCTAGTGATGGGCTACACAGAGTCCAGGTCAATTGCAGAGAATGATCTGTTATATGAATTGAATCTTGTTGGCTTTCCAGTGTTTAATAAGATTAAATTTGATTTATTTATCAGACTGTGTAGAAGGTTGCCACATTTATCGATTTTTTGGCTACCCCACGCTGGATGATGGCAGTTAAAATCGCCTAGAATTACTTTGGAATGGGATAATTTTTCTATGAATGATGTTAGTTCATTTATGTCGTCTTGGTTAGGATGCGGTAAGTATATATTGCAAATATTGATGTTTTTACTGTAGGTAATTGACACAGCTATAACTTCCAGGTTTGTAGTAAGTGGAATGATTTTTGCTTCAGTGCCATTTCGAATGAAAGTAGCTACTCCACCACTAGCATGCATTCCATTTCTGTTTTTCAGAAATGGCACATAATTTCTAAGTGTTACAGAATTGTTTTTAAAGGGAGATTCTTTCAGACAAATTACAATGGGGGAGAAATCGTTTATAAGAAGTTTTAATTGCTCAAGGTGGGTGTAGAATCCGTTTAGATTCCATTGAATTAAAAATGTATCAGACATTATTTATCCTGATTAATTGTGTCGTTATAGAGGATGGAAAAACTACTAAAACGGAGGTCAAGAACAAATAAGTGAAGCAGAGAAAGACGATGGTAGGGTGATTTAAGACAGATAAGAAAAAACTAGTTACAAACAACACAAGACCGAGTAACGAAAACTTGCAATACTAATAGAATATACATATGTACTAGTATAACTTTTATATATTTTATATAAGAAAATTTATACCAAATTATATAGGATAACGCATTTTTCGGCCTTTGCTTAAAAAGGAACCCTTCTACTTCTAAGAAAAATCTAACAAATAGTAGTATATACCTAACAAAGTGGTATTTTTACTAAAACTTAAAGGACGAAAATACACCTACCATCAGCATCAACGTCCCTCAAATAAAATTTATCAGATTCATTTTATTCTGACAGATTTATCTACATTTAACGGGTAATAAAATTAGGTAATTTGGTGTTCGAATTACATTGTCTCTACTACTGCTATTGCGGCAAACGCAATAACCACATCTGTTGATAAAGTTAAATATAAACCCACCAGAGAATCACATACGATGGATCTTCAATCTCCCCTTATCGTTGCATTCTGCGGACCTTTTCCCTCTTTTTGTTTTACTTTATTGTGTAGTTTACTCACGACACGATGTGTTGTAATTTGTATCTGGTGGTAGCTTCAAAACGAGTGTTCATTAAAATATACGTAAAATATATTACTGGATTAATTGCGATTTACAGTCATTGTTTTATTTTTTTATTTATTATCCTTTTTAATATATATATATATATATATATATATAATATATATATATATATATATATATATATATTGTACTTTTGCAAGGTTTCCTGCCGAAACGTTGATTGATTGCAATGGAAAATAAAATCTAGTTCCACATGTAACATATCTTTATTGAACCTAAACCCAAGAAACATTAATTTTATATTAAATATAATACGGTTCAAGAAACTCAAAACTACTATATATATATATATATATATATATATATATATATATATATAATAGTGTGTGGTACTGCTAAATTTTACTTTTAGTTTTATTTAATTTTTTCCATAACACAGCCCATACTTTTCATTAATTATTTGACGATCCTAAGATATAATCTTATTGGTAATATTTATATCGTATATCAGTAACAATCCATAAGAATTAAAGCACTATGCCCTTATGCAGTACTACTTCAACAAGAAATTAATCAGTTACTACTACACCTATCATAATCATCAGTGGCATTACAGCTCGTTATGATCCAAAGCCTTCTTCAAAACAATCTTCCATTCGCCCCTGTCCCTGGCAACTCTTCTCCATTTAAGTCCAATATAGGTACTACCACACCTATATTCGATGATAATAGGTCGGAACAAGTCCGAAACAAGATCATGCACAGAGAATGAGAAATTTTGCATTTAGAAGTAGCTTAGGCAATGATACAAACTAAAGGAGAAAAGGTGTCGGGCCGGACAAAACTACTTATAGGGTTGATAAAGCTAATCGATGAGGAATCACTAGACATATTTTGTTTAACTTTATTTTGAAGATATGCGTTCCTCTCCAGAGGAACTCGCGTCAGCGGTGGAGTCCCTAAAGTCGCACAAGTCTCCCAGTCAAGACGGAATATTGCAAGAGCTGGTTCAGTGTCTGGAACTATTGGAGCCTGCGTGGCCTTTGGGTCGAGTAATAGCAAATTGTACGAGAGGATTTTACGTGAGAGAATCAAGAAGTTATAGATAGGTCTGGAAGAATGTCTCCAAGGCAGTATGGATTTTTCAACCACTGCCTATATAACATGACTCCTCAGCATGCAGCATTTTCATCTGCCGCTCTTCTTTCCCCTCTTCTCTTCAAAAGAATTGCTCTTTTAGTGATTTCAGCACCAGCTCTTGGTTATCCAGAGAGTAATACACCCTCTGACCGAGATAATTCAGTGCCCTAGCAAGTCTTGCTTGATATGCATAGTAGTACTAATATTTAGCACTTTCAACCAATACACCATCTACAATGTGCTTATCTAGCAGTTTTTCTACAGTCTTCAATACGAATGACATCAGACTTATTGGCCTAAAAGACTTAGCTTTTTCTGTCTGGTTTTGCCAGGTTTGCATATAAAAAATAACATTATAATCCTCCATGCTTTTGCTGTCCCCAATCCTAAGCTAGCCTGTGTAAAATCATACATAAATTTTTATGCAAAAGCTCGTTTTCGTCAATTCGTCTAGACTATGATTTATACTGGTCAAAAAAGTTAACTCACCATTTTATTTTAGCGTGACATCTCGTGAAGTCGTTATATGTGTCTATTTGTATCAGTTTTGTTTTGAATCAGGAAAGTACACTTAGAAATGTACTGTTGGAATCAATTCAACATTCTAAATGTATTTACGTGACTGCTTTGAAGAATGCTTACCTGAGGGTCCTCTGAAAGAAATTAATGAAGTCCTGATATTTCTACAGTCTGTTGTGTCTTTCCGGAATGCCTTCTTTACGATTTTCGTTTTGCTCTTTTCAGTTTCTTATTAAATTTAATAAGAGTTTTGCGATAATCGTTCCACTAACCTGATCGTTTAGTGAAATTTAATTTTTGTCTAACGTGTCCTTTGATTTGTAAGGTTGTTATTCCACCAGAGTACTCTCTTTTGCCATTCATCACTATCTCCGAACACTCGTCTTAGAACGCTAAAATAAGAACATCTTAAAATTGTTTGATTGTCATGTCTAGGTCCCTTTAACCCTGAATAAACAATATTTTATGTCTGCTTAATATGCTTTCCAGTTTTTTTACGAAGGTTGCGATAAGTCTGAAATATGCCTTGAAATTGGCTTTGTAGGAAACTTCGTCGATCGTGTATATTAGGATTTGTGCATTCACCCCAATCTTTCAATTTTTGCACAAGCAGTCTTACTGATTTTGGCTTCCGATTGGAACCCCATCTACTTCATGGTTCTGGTTTGTTAATCATCAGGCCTGCTTGAGCCTGATCTTGTTGAGTATCAGGATGGTGTATGTGTGCCACCGCCATCCTGAATACTTTTCGTAAAAAAATATTTTAGTATTACCACAAAATAAATGCATATATTTTTTAAATATATTTGCGTTAGAACACAATCAAAAGTGCATTACATGAGATCCGGCAGACTGTTGAAAAATTTGGAAAATCAATCAACAATCTCTAGAAACGAGAAATCTGTCAGCCGAAGATTAAGAATAGGACATACCCGATTCACACATTGAAACTTAATGAAATCCGAGCCGAAGCCCATTTGCCAAATCTGCTCAAGTGTAATCCTGATCGAGTGTCCCCGGTTTAAACTCACCCGATCAAGTCTTTAACCTGATCGGTTTCTTGAAAGACATTCAGTTGTTCATTAGAATATGACCCCTTGTTTTTCATGTACTTTACCTTTAACTTATAACTTAGTGATCAAACTATTGTATTATTTAGTCATAGGTTCTAACCTAGTTAACTTTTATAAAAGTAAGTGTAGTTACGTAACTGCATTATTGTACACAATATTGTTTGTGTCAATGGTCATTGCAGCCGAGAGACATTAATTTAAATATATATATATATATATATATATATATATATATATATATATATATATGTATTTGATTGTGTAATATTATTATATTTAAAACTTTTTTATTATTTTTTTAAACTTTAAAAAAAGAATTTAATATCGAATTTGTACTTTTGTATACCTCTTAAACTATTTGGTAAGAATTCAACTGCTTTCAAATGAAAACCATAATCTCTATAAATTACATTTTTTATTTTAAATTATCTTTCTACCAGTAGCTAAATTTGAATATCCTTTTTATACCCGTTGCTTATCTTTTTCTCTATAGACAATCACAGCAGGAATGCCAAAATCCTGCTGTGACAATCACATAACTAAACCAGTAGACTTTATTTAGGGTGTATTTACCCTTACTTAAGGGATATTTAGGGGAGACTGGCGCCCAGTCGCCCCCTAGGGAAGCATTTCCTGTTGTATCACTTCAATTTTATTTGGGTAATTTACTTTCTCTCTTTCATTGGGAGTAGCAACCACTTGATTATAGATTACGTTTCATTTTAACTCTCTGATTCAATCAAGTCAAACGTTATAGAAGTGTTGTAGTGCGGGTGTTTTGTTTTATCGGAGGGTCAAAAATTATGTGTCTTCAATTTAATTGGAAATAAGAACGAATAAATATTCAAGCTTAAAGTAAATTACAATAAAGAAATATTAAAGTTAATGTTAGGGAGATAATTCTTCTACTCATAATCCATTATAGGTTTTATTAAAATTTATAAAAGAGAATGGGGTACCGGTTTTGCTGTTTACAAAATTTTACAGCATATCACTGTATAACTTAAAATTATTAAGTTTTGGTATCCAAGGCATACCTACTTACAAAATTACTAAAATAATGAAAATATCCAAAAGAGTTACATTTGTCATCAGAACGTTTTCGGTGTAATCAGACCAATATCAGTGGAAATCTAACGTAAGTATTTCCACTTTAATATGATGAATACACAGGTTAAAATTTTAACTGTTATTCTGTAAAATATGTGGTAGGATTACTTACTTAATCATTTGCAAAATTTCAATTTAAAAGTTGTAAAATTCTTTGGATTACATTTTCAATGTTTTAAAAGTTAAAATTCAAGCAACATAAAATGGATGATTTTTGAAGTTGATGGTTGGTACCAAATTTAATTTAAATGATTATTTTTACTGTACATTATAAATGGCATTTTACGTTTAATTAGTAGTTAAAAAAAGATGATATGGTAAACTAATGCAAAGCTTCATACTACGTTTTCTGTATTTTTAAAATATAATAAATATTTTGAAAATTGAATAAAGTAATTTTATTATGTATTTATTATTCGTAGTTTAAATAAATTATAATATATAAAAATAATTCAATAAATTAGTATGTTTGCATCTAACGCCACCTGCTAACGTATTAACCAAGCATACGTTATTTACTTCTGACAGACCTGTCAAATTTAGACGACGAAATATTACATTATTAATAAAATATAAATTAATATCATTTGATAGTAAACGTAATTTATATATAAACTAATAGTCTAGACGGGATCTGTTTTGGATTGGACATTTTCCATAGGAAGCTATTTTTTTGCTGGCATCCCTTCAGGATGGCCCAATATCGATAATCACGATATGCGCCAGTCGCAAACTCTGTGCTAAATTTTTTATTTAACAAAATCTGAAAACAATTGAAAATTTCTCATTTTTTTGCTCCTATTTTCGTTTATAATTCGGAAAATATTGATCCTAGAGAAAAAATTATACATAGTTAAAAGTTTCGTTATTCAATTTTACATAATATTTCGTTAGCTAGAAATTAAAAATTTAATGTTTATTGTTGAAAATATAGCAATAATTGGAAAAAAAGTACAAAAAAATGAAGTTAATCCTTTAAATGTTTTTGACTTTCTAAACTTTACTTACAAGCTCCATATTCCACCTAGAAAAACTTTTTAATATGTTTAATACGTGTGCTAAATTTTGTTAAGATCGGTCGGATAGGTTTTGCATAATAATTGTGCAATCCAGCCTACTGGAAAAAAATCGCAAATTTTCAAATTTATAGTAGGCCCTAAAAAAGGCCCTCAGATAGTTACAAATTTTTTTACGTATAAAGGAAGGCTCAAACTTTCAAACGCTTTTTGTAAAATTTAAATCGGTTCACTAGGAGAGTCTAGAAATTTTTTAAAAATTTTAAACATTATTTACACTTATAAACAAATTGAATAACTTTACGAGCTTTAAACATATCAGTTTCGAATCAAAATATATTCTTAAATCAAATAATGTCATTATTATGATAAAACTGCAGAAATACATATTTGTTTATTAAAAGAAACAATATATACTAACAGTAATAATTTGAATTGTTAAAACAAAGGCGAACGAATTTTTTTTTTCTAAAAATCAAACTTTTTAGAATAATTAATTTCTGCAGTTTTATCATAATAATGACATTATTTGATTTGAGAATATATTTTTATTCGAAAATGATATGTTTAAAGCTCGTAAAGTTATTCAATTTGTTTATAAGCCTAAAAAATTTTTAAAACTTTAAAAAAATTTCTAGGCTCTCCTAGTAAACCGATTTGAATTTTACATAAAACGTTTGGAAGTTTGAGCCTTCCTTTATATGTAAAAAAAATTGCAACTATCTGAGGGCCTTATTTAGGGCCTACTATAAATTTGAAAATTTGCGATTTTTTTTCCAGTAGGCTGGATTGCAAAATTATTATGCAAAACCTATCCGACCGATCTTAACAAAATTTAACACACGTTTTAATCATATTAAAAAGTTTCTTTAGGCGGAATATGGAGCTTGTAAGTCAAGTTTAAAAAGTCGAAAACATTTAAAGGATTAACTTAATTTTTTTCTACTTTTTTTCTCCAATTATTGCTATTTTTTCAACAATAAACATTAAATTTTCAATTTGTAGCTAACGACATATTATGTAAAATTAAATAACGAAACTTTTAACTTTTTATAACTTTTTCTCTAGGATCAATATTTTCCGAATTATAAACGAAAATAGGAGCAAAAAATGAGAAATTTTCAATTGTTTCCAGATTTTGTTAAATAAAAAATTTAGCACAGAGTTTGCGACTGGCGCATATCGTGATTATCGATATTGGGCTCATCCTGAAGAATAGCTAGAAAATGTCCATTATGGTCTGAATTTTTACAGATCCCGCCTAGTCTCTAAATAAAATGTTTAAAAATAATAATTGTATTTATATGAAATTATTTTAAAACGAGAAGTGTCATAAAAATGTCTCAAACAAAACATATGATTTAATATTGTTATTAATTGGTAGATATTTATGACATTTAAGTTTTGACAATCGTTACCAATTGAATCTTTTGTTGACAAATATTCTTTTAGATTTTTTACTTCTTATTTAATGTATATATTTTATTAGTTATTTTCATGCAGTTTTGAATTTAAACCTCTGAATCGATGTAAAGACCTGCTATTTCGTGACGCTACTCGTGACTTCTTCTCGTGGCGCTAGTTCCGTGACGCTTGCCTCATCGTTTTACTATAGAGAAAAAAGTAATATAACGTCAGTATAGAAGCCTTGCCTCAATAAAATACAAAACTATGTAACTTTTATAACTAAGGTATACCTAAATTTAAGTACAACTTTTTTAATATAAAGTTTTGGAGAAAGATCACAAAATCCTTCATTGTTTCATAAAAAATGCACAACTGCAGTTCTGGGTGGCAATCACCATTTAAAAGTGGTGAGTACAGAAACGGACTTTTGTGAAACAATAAAGATTTGTGTAAAAATATAAATGAGTTAGTTAAAATTTTTAAAATTTTTGTGGTAAGACATCTTAACACTGTAGACACTAAATATAGAAAAGTTGAGAACAAACGAAGTATTAAAAAGCTTCAGACCGTTGCTTTATATTATCCATTCTGGTAATGTTTTGGATTTTTGGTCTTATTATAAGTTGAAAAATATCTAGATCTGTACAAATAGCTACATTAATTGTCATTAAGTGAACTTTTTACAGCTTGCTATATTCTATATTGATAGTACAATTACTGTAACTGCTGGGAAATCGAAACAATTTCACTGTAGTTGAAGTGAATGTAATAGCACCTTGGATTTTTCACTTTTGAATGCAGCTGAATAGAGAATTTAATCGAAGTTACATAGCTAGATTATTGCATAAATAGGAGTATCAGATACTGAAAGCCATTGTTAGACCATCTTATATTTATTGACAGCAAGTCACGTTCTGGAGGACATTTCCAAAGTATAGAGAACCACCAAGATAGTCTTTATTCCAAAATAAAGAAAAACTACCTATGTTATGGCGAAATCACATAGATCACCATGAAGTCTGACTTTATTTGTGTTAAAAACCATGCAAAAATGTTAGTTTATTGTCAAGAACACTTATTAAAGAGAAGATATAGTGAAGCCAAATGAAGCTGATTCATACAATCTGATGGATCATTACATTACAATGCTTTAATTTAAACAATTTTCGCGGACATATATGAAAGGATTATAAACTTAAAAACATCTAATGGACATCCTCAAGGAATAATACTATAGCCAACATTACGCAACACAGATGTTGAAAATCTGATCCACTGGCTAAGTAGACACTGGATCTGGATTCAAGGCGTAGCAGACGATTTTGTAATATTAACTAGGAAATAATTCCCTGTGACTGTTTTGGATTAATAAGTTATGTAATGTATTATATATATATACTTACATATATATATATATATATATATATATATATATATATATATATATATATATATATATATATATATATATATATTGCTATGATGTTTTGTTTGTGTATGAGCAATGAGTATTTTAAAATAACGTATATAAAGTACAGAGTTTTTATCGCGGCTCTCAAAGAATTAGTTTGTAAGTACTTTTTTAAATTATCTTTATTATAATTATTATGAAACACACATGTATATCTAATATAGACAATATAAATTTAGAACAACCTATCTTAAAATTAAAATTCTTACAATAATTAAATTATTAACAAATTGGTACCTTTCTGTCACTGAATGCCTAAATGAAACTAAATGCCTAAATAAAATGTTTTATAAAATAAAGGGATTAATCACCACTCAATATCTTCGTTATCAGCCTCGGTTATTCTTCTTTTTGTGAAATTGTTTCTCCAAATACACCACAATGTTTTAATTATCAGCTTCCACTATTTTAAAATATTTTCTTCTCAATAGCATTTATAAATCCGCAAAATATTCTTCTTTATTTATTGATTTCTTGTTTATTCTTCTTTCTAATAATCTAATTTTTTCTTCTTTCAATCTCCAATCACCATATAAATATTATAATTTTAATTTCTTCTAATCTCCATATACATAATATAATTTTTAATTTCCAATTAATACTCTCTTAATACATTTTTTTCAATCTCCATGTAATACACATTTACTACTATAAAACTTTGAATCACTGATTATTGCATACTGTACTGCATAATTAATACTCTAATACTGACCACTGTATACTATCTACTAATGAACTGCTTGTACTATTTTCTGACTGACTGACTAACTAACTTATTAATAAATTAACTCCATACTGTCCTCTATCCTCCAAATTCCAGAGTATTTATATCATTTCAATGCTCCAGAATTATCTTGAAAGAAATCATATTCGAATCCTTTTATTTCCTAGATATATGAATGTTCTCGAATCTTCTACTACGCAAATAAGGTAGTCTTATATTGACGTCTTATTTGAATTAGTCAGATAATTCTTAACTTTTCTATGGAGAATTTTATGGACATTTAGGCTTTCAGATCAGAATGTAAACTTATATGTAAATTAAACATCTTAAATTAATACATAACACTATTTTAAATCCGTAATTATCATTTTAAATGTCTACTTTCTGTTCAAATTCACTCTTATATCATAATAAAGTGTATATTTGGTTGCCTATGCACATGGTGCACCCAAATACATCTATAATATGATAATTATTACAAAAAAACTTTTTAAACTTAATATTATGCTAATTTCTTAAGAATACCTTTATATAAATACTTTTTAAATATATTCTCTAGTATATAACTTATAAATTATTTCTTTAATCACTATTTAAGTTCAATTTAGATTACCTTCGTTTCTCCTATATTTAATATTATCTTAATATATATATATATATATATATATATAATATATATATATATATATATATATATATATATATGTATATATATATATGCAGAAATTATTTGCTTTCTGTAATTTTCCGGGTTTGATTGCGCCTTGAATAATTTTGATTTTAAGAAAAACCATTATTTTGAGTTCAACAAGGTTGCACTTGCCATTATCAAATCAGGTACTAACGCTTCTTGTTGATGACGCTTTGTTTCTATATATATATATTATATATATATATATATATATATATATATATATATATATATATATATGAAGTTAAATATCGATAGCAATTAAAGTAAACTGTATAACCCAAGCCTTAATTAAGCCATTCAGAGCGATGCTGAGAATATTAAAATTCCACCATGCATCAACAATTTACCCATATAAACTACTATCATTTTTGTACTCATTGCGTCGAGTAAGGACAATAACAAAATGAATGACGGTTGCGTTTTGATTTAATTTGAGTCTCTTACCACTCCCTGACAAGTGTTTCTGGGTCTACCCGTCATCAGAAGGAGTTTGTAAGAAGACTCAAACCAAATCAAAACGCATTGACTACTAAGGCAATTTTAGTAAAAAGAATTACCAGAGTATGCTACTATATATATATATATATATATATATATATATATATATATATATATATATATATATATATATATATTAATGAGAAGATGCAGGAGACCTAACAAGTAGACTCGTTGATAAAACGATATCGTAGCTGTTCTTAGATGTTCTCTAAACGCCGCAAGATATCAAGTATAAAAGTAGCTCAAAAGAACTCATCAAAATAAAATGGACAAGATATACTTCTATATATAGAGCCTTCTATATATAGAAGGCTCTAGCAACCTGGCAAACATCTTTAAACGAGTGTCTGTAGACTGGCAAAGCACGTATAATATTAAGTAATTTTAATAAAGTACGATTCAATAAATATAGACTGGAAGAAGAAACTGCCTTATACCTTATTGCGAATGTGGTTTGCTTGGTTATCTGAGGCAAACATATACCAACCAAATAAAAATAGAACGAGAAGAGTTCCTTAAACTTCGACTATGGATAATACTGGCTTTTATTAAAAGAGGAGGACTTGAGAGAGGACAGGAGATCTTTAAACTTCGACTAATGACTTTGCTAGCTTTTATTAAAAGCAGAGGACTGCTTAGTAAAATTAGAACTACATTTATGACAACAAGTGTTGGCATGAAAAACGTAAAAAATATTAAATAAGTTATATTTCGAGTACAAATAAAGAACAGGGCAAAAATTCCAACAATAAAACAATAAATATGGGTAACATCGACACATCCATACTGGAGAGATCATATTGACAAGATGAGGTCAGATAGTAAACTTAAACAAAAGTTCTCAAAACGATATTAGATCTTAGAGTGTCAACAGATCAACTGAGAATTAGTAGCAGAAGTGATAGGATAAATCCTAATTAAAAATAATGTCTTACACTTTATATTGTTACGAACATGCATTCGACGTAACCCATATAACGGTTGCATCTGGAGAACGATGATGAGTGTTCTCGAAGGTTCCAGATGTACCGTCCGGGAAGAGATCAAGCCGTCAAACAAGCAAAATAGAGATGGGCTATTCCAGATTATTCTAGTACATAATAACTTGTATATATAAGCAGCGCTTTTATGAGTTAGAGTTAGTTGATAAAATATTATCGTGCTGTAGACTTATAAATAAATATATCTACATAAATTAGAATCGCTCGTTTTATTGAAATATTCTAAAATATTAATATTATTTATTATTTCTTCGGTGTGCATTGTCAATTTTTTTTGTTTACAAATAATAACTCTATGTAACATTTCACCGCAAATACAATTATTACAAACATTATGTTATATTCTCTCTATTAATTGTTACCCCCTGATTACACACCGGTGAAGAGTACGATTCTGTATAATACCAAGTAAGCATACCTGGTGGTAGGTCGATACTTCAATTAAAACAAAAGAGAGTGGAGAGACAATTCCAGAGCACACGCCGCGAATTGCGCTACACAATGGAGACACATTGTTTCAACTGTTTCTCTAGTGGCGTTTGTTTCGAGAGAAGTTCGAAGGATTGCGAGGACCACCACGCCAGCTGGGATCCCGATCCTTCAAATTATTGTTTGGGGATAGAGATACGGCACGCGAGCGCGCTAATATACTACCCTTAATGATTTGGCTGGAGTGGATGCTTGAGGTGTATTGTTACGTTTTGTTTCTAGTGGCTTCTTTCCGTAAAAAATGAGCTGATGCATGTTGGGGGTCTGACAAATCACTTTAAATACCAAACTTAATGGCCTAATTTGGTTTTGAAGTTGATATTTCCGTTTATTTACGATCAGCATTATTTTTTTAGTTAATTAATATGAAACATATTGTTGTGTTTTAAATTTAATAAATTAAATAAAAATAAAAATAGTGTATTTAAATAATAAATAGAACGAAAACGAGAGAATGCCCTTAGAGAGGGCTGACTTTGTATTTACAAAATATTAATGTTTTACTCAAAGGATTGTTAAGAGAAGAGAAAACTTTTATGAATAGGCTTGGAAAACATCTTTTATATTAAGAAAATTATTGAATATCACTTAGTCTTAATGTCCCAATAGTAGAGTGCTAATCAAGCTAATCTTCTTTTTATTTCTTTTAGTACCCTTTTCGATTATCGGGCGTTGGCCATCATATTGGCAATAATAACTTTGTTTACAACAATTCGAAACAAATTAGCAGAAATCTCTTGATAACACTCTCGGAGATTTCGATTGAAGTCAGGATGTTATTCTATGACCTGGGGCTCTTTTTCCGGCGATCTTACCTATATTATGAGGTGTGGAAGGTTATACCTCTCTGGATGTCTTTTTATATTACCGAAATATTCTAGCTTTTTAATTTTTATTGTTTTTTGCTATTTCCGTGCTTTTTTTCATTCGGTGTAAAACTGTTTCATTTGTTATTCGATCAACCTAACTTATTCACAATATTCGTCGGTAAATCCACATCCCAGGGGTTTCTTTTTTATTAGCGTTGCTGTCAGAGTCCAGATCTCCATGCCATACACCAATGTGGAAAATATATAGCAGCATATTAATCTGATTTTAAGTTTTAGTTTAGTATCTCTATTAATGAGAATGTTCGTTAATTTGTAGAAGGCGGCTCTGGATTTTTCAATGCGTATTCTTATTTCTTTGCCTATATCTCAATTATCGTTAACATTGGCCCCAGATTGGTGATATTGTCGATTATTTCCTCTATTCCATAAGCTCTGATGTTTATTGGTTATAACCCGTTTTGCTGACAGCTGTAAGTTTTACCATAGAAGTATTAAGATTTAGACTATATTCAACACATGTTTCTGTTACCCTGTTTATTTCATCGGATGCAATCAGTACCGTGTCGTCTACGTCTTTGAGATTGTTAACCCGTTGCTTTTAATGCCTCTATCTTCATCTAAGGCTTCTTGGCAAATAAATTTGGTGTAGATATTAAACAGTAGAGGCAATCAAATACACCCTTTCCTCACTCCACGTTGTATTTCCACCTATGGTTCCAACGGTGTTTCTGAAACCAAACTGTGTTTCGCTTAGTTGTACTGCTTCTTCTTCAAGTGCCGTCTTCGTTCCGAAGTTTGGCTATCATCAAAGCTATGCGTATTTTTGATGCTGCAGATCTAGATCAGTTGTACTGCTATTTTGTTGTAAATTCTTAAGGTCAGTATTCTTAAAAAAAATTTCAGTACATGGCTCATTAGGCTGATAGTGCGATAACCGCTACATTGTTTAGCGTTTATTTTTTGCACTATCATTACAAATGTTGACAGTAGCCAGTCTCTTGGTGTATGTATCGTCGAGTATTTGATTATTTTGCTGGTAATTTCATCTGAACCGGTTGCTTTTATATTTTTTTATGGTTGTATAGCTCTTTCCATTTCATCGAAAGTTATGTTTGAACCAGTCGATATATTCTCGATTTATATTTTTGTTCTTTCATCATTAAACATTTCCTCGATATATTCCCTCCACTCTTCCGGTTTGTCTTGTTCATTGACTATGATATTTTCTTATTTATCAAGTACACTGCTTGAAATTGACCTACATGGTCTAGTTATTTTTTTTGTACAGATTAAACGTATCATTTTTTTTCTGAAGTTCTCCTATTTTAATATTAATTTTATTGTATTCGTCAGCGTTTTTATTTTTCATTTCCCGTTTGATTTTCATTAGTGCCAAATTTTATCATTCATACATTGTTGTTTAGGTTTATTAATAGTTTTATACTTTCTTGTTTGTTTCTTGAATGATGGTCTTGATTTGATTCCAGTGGTCTTTAATGTTATGTGTTTCTTTCGATTTTCCGAACTTCTTTATATCTCGTGTATGATTTCTTGGTTATTATCTCGTATGCAGTCAGTTTTTATTCGGTTAGTCGGTTGTTGGCGTTTTACTTTTTGTTGTTTGTAAGTTTGAGTTTAATGTAAAAACTCAAGCTAATAGAGCAAATCAAGCTAAAAATATTTACAGTGTCACCAGTCCCTCAAAAGGTCTCAAGGATTGAGGAGGAATCTCAAAATACATTTGAATTATTTACACTAATCTACAGGTGTTCCTACAATCTCTACAGTGAAGTAGCAAAAGAAACAGGGCCAAAGAAAGTGTAGCATTACTAATACACCAAAGGTGCTCAAATCACATCAAAGAGTATCAATACGTAACAGAAAGAATTGTAACAGCAAAGATAAGAATAGAGAAGGAAGATCTGAACATTATCGGAGTGTACGGCCCAGAAAATAACAAGCCTCAAACAACAAGGGAAGCGTTTTATGACCAATTTCAACAAGTACTAGATCAAGTCATGGTTAAAATGATAATATTAGGGAAATTTAACGCTCGACTAGGCAATCAAGTAATACCCGGAATTAAGCAAAAACATATCGAGACATCCTCGTTATATGAGAGAAGAAGGGGTGCCCGATATAATTTTGTCCTGACTATAATTAATTAATAATTACAAAATGACTGTACGAAATGGAGAACTAATGATAAACTTATGCACAAATAAAGAACTAAAATAAACAACACATTTTTTAACCACAAAGACCAACACAAATATACATTTAATAACAACCGTGGACAAATATCTATGATAGATTATGTTATAACCAACAGAGATATACATCTATCTAAAATAATCTACGTAAGATGCCTTAACTCAGCAGATGGAGATAGCGACCATAGCCTAGAATTATGTTAGATTATGTTATAACCAACTGAGATATACATCCATCGAAAATAATCCACGTAATATGCCTTACCTCAATACTTCCCATTCAAGAGAGTAGCGCTAACTCAAACAAAAATCAAAGTCGAACGACTGAATACAGAATCCACGGAATACCTATACAGGAAAAGAGTATCAGAGAAGCTCGCTGGGAATGAAATATTAGAAAACGATAACATCAAAGAAAGCTGGGAAAAACTCAAAAATAACATAATTACCGAAGCAACAGAATCACTTGGAGAGAGAAAAGGATTGAACTAACTAACTATCCATGGTAGTGAAAAAAATGGTTCTTTAATAAAACCAGGTCCTTTCAACCTAATGATAGCTCTCTTCATCGATATATGAAGATAGATATCAAATATATCTAACTAAATAATATAACCCAAAAGCTTAAATTTAGGAATATTATTAGATATATTTTTAAATTAATAAAAATATAGTAGCGCTACAAGTCGTTGTCGAAGCCGTTGGTCTCCAGAACACAATTATTGAGCTTACCACAACCTAACTTAGCTGTAACATCGGCAAAATTATTTAAACCGATAAAGGAAAAAAAGCTAAAAAAATCTTTTAAATGTATTTAAAGATTCCACAAGGTATATGAGGGGTAGCTGATGATAATTTCGTGAAGAGGTAGTTACAGCTAATTTTACTATGTTTATTTTTTTTTCGATTAATCGTATAAAGAGACAAATAGTTTATATAAAATAGCATATTAAACGTTTTTTGTACATTTAAGAGAAAAATAGTTAAAAAAAAGGTGTAAATCATAAAAAGTTCTTTAATTTTGCGAGTTGCCAAATTAAAGTACATAAACAGTTGACGGAGATAATCGCAAAAAATCATTATATTTGCAGTAATTTATAAATGTTAATACCGTTGTTTTTTGTATAATGCCATTTAATGTATATACTTGAAATTGTGGCAGTCATTAACCTCATTGTGTGCTAAACTTCGACTAGATCGACCAAATATTTTTCGACCAAGATTATTTAATTTGTTTGTTCCGGAGAGCGATTATTAAAACAACTGTATTTACCCAGACAGTCATTCTAGGGTTAGAAGTATTATGTTAATCAAAATTATTTCTATAAGAGTTCATTTTTAAGAGGTATTAAAAAACTTCATTATTTTACCAAATTTGTATTAATAAAAAATATTTTGAAAATGGACGGACTTTTTAGCTTTCATAAACATTTATAATAGCTTTAATATTTTTTATGCCACAAGCTTAAAGTATATTGAATAAAAAGCTAGTGAAAAACACAATTTTTAAGAAAAATAATCTTTGTGGCTATGACTATGACCAATAAAAACCAAGATGGAATTTTCGTCCTTAAAATCATATTTCTATTGTTTATTAACATTAAGAGGATTATAAATGAAAATCTTAAGAAGCAAAAAGTTAGATCCCGTTAAAGAGATGGTACTCGTAAAATACCGCCACGGAAAATTGGATGAAAGAACTGTCCGACTT
Source organism: Diabrotica balteata (assembly GCA_918026665.1). NCBI lineage: Eukaryota > Metazoa > Arthropoda > Insecta > Coleoptera > Chrysomelidae > Diabrotica > Diabrotica balteata. The sequence goes on from OU898277.1 coordinate 74,003,278, forward strand.
TTTTCTTTTCTCATTTTCTTTTTCGGGGATTTTCCGATTATTTCGGGATTCGAAAATTGCACAATTTTATTATTATATATTAATAAAAATAGCACACTATTATTTTGTCCAACCACCCCAGTAAAAAAATGTAGATTCTACTGGCCACAACAGCCGAGATATTGCAAATTTTGTCAACGCGCTCTAATTTGAAGTTCCGTTCTAAAAGAAAATGAATTTCTTCCCTTTACTTTTCGATGGTGATATTTTACGAGTACCATCATTTTAACGGATTATAACCTTTTACTTCTTTACTGTAAGGGTATGCCATATATAGATTGGTTCATAAAATTTAAACCTTTATTTAAAATCTGTTTAATTTTCAGCTCTGAATATTAATAAATAATGAAAATATAATTTTAAGAAAAAATGCTATCTTGGTTCTTATTGGTTATAGATTATAGAGGGTCCTTTTTTGTAAATTATTTTTTTTGCCAGTGTCATATTGAACCTACTTACAAACGTGTGTCAAAACAATGTCAGTTATTATAAATGTTTATAAGCTTGAGTGTCAGCCCTTTTTGAAACAGTTTTTTTAATAACAATTTTGATGAAAAGTTTTTAAGCACCTTAGAACTAAAGCCTCAAAAATTATTAGCAATTTACTAAATACCACTGGAATCGCTGTTTGGGAAAGTATAGTTGTTGTTTAAAATAATCGGTTTCCGGGATAAACAAATTGAATAACTTCTGATTAACTATATTATTATTAATAATAATTACTAATAAACTATTTGGTCAATAATTGGATGAATATTTTTCGTCGTGCACGATCAAGAAAAACCTGCAAATCGCAGAAGACATGAATGTGATAAAACCGGAATATATCGTAAAAGAAATGAAGTATAAAGATTTCTATGAATGTACGGATCTTGCAGAAAAACTTTTTTGCAAACAGAAATATTGAACAAACCGGAAAACTAGTGAAATAGCTCAAAATCAAATGCTTAAAATTTGTAAAATACCATTTTTAATGTTAAAATTGTAAATACCACTTTTATCGGATTTATTACAATTATTATAACCTTTCGGATAATTTTGATTTCATTGATGTTTTTGAGGGACTAATAAAAGAGAGAAATCCAAAAAAATCTTGATCTGCAAGTAAACTTAAAAGAACTGAAAATCCACCAACAACACAAATATTAAGGTGTTACCAATAAAGCCAAAAGTTTTAAAAATACTTTATCAACAACCACTTCCTATAAGCGTGGCAAAGAAGAAACATCTTCTGAAACTATACAAGAACCTTACCATAGCGGATTATCAACATTACGTTGTATAACAGAAAGAATACCGAAATCAGATATACAAGACCATTCAAATGATGAAGATTATTTATTTTATCAACAATTAAAAGAGTTAAAGTAAATGATTTCGTTCGGCAAATTATCCAATTGTTGATTTTGCTACTGGCAAAAACCCAACAATCAACAATTTGCTAAAACTATAATTGTTTAATTAAGGGCCGATTGTTCAAACGCTAATCAAAACTTGATTGTAATCAAATATTTAATTACAATCTAATACGTCACAGCAGCTGTCAAAATTATTAAAAATTGCTTATTATTATTATTGATTTGTAAATAAAAGCATGAAATTAACATCAGAAAGAGTTTAATTATTATGGTTTATTTTAAATTCAAACACAAAATAATAAAATTGAATAAAATAAATCAGTCAACATAACCTCAAAATGTCCTTTTAACCTTTTTAATCAAAACCATACAAATGTATTGATTTTAAATATTATTATGTGATTCTCAGTTACATTTTGTAAAAATAAAAAAAATCCTAGTTTTATATTGTATGTCGACATCCTTATTAAAAACCTTTTATTGGGGTTATCTCAAAATAACTAATTTGACACTTATTGAGTTTTGGCAGTAAGCCGACGTTCATATTTTGTAAATATTGAAAACTTTTGATAATTGTTACTAAGTTGTGTTATAAATATTATCCGGTACCTTTTTGAAAGTAGTAGTAGAAGAGTAAATATTATTATTTATTAACACTACTTTGTATGAAAAAAGTGTATAGACACGGTTTCAAAATAAGAACAGGAATATGTATATAAATTGAGAAACAAGAATGTCCAAGAGCATTAGTAAGAGACACTCCTTTTTCTAAGAATACCATCCAATGTGGTTTAATTTATGCAAGAAGAACCAGCAACTAGTTGAGCAGTTCAATTATCTCCCTCTCAAAGTGTCTTAAATCAGTAGCGTATCAACATAAGTGATCATTATAAATAATTAATAGATTTAGTCCACAAGAGAAGTGAATTCATAATAGAACTTCTAGAAAATTTAAAAAGTCATTTAGGACTAATGTTTATAGAAGAGACTGGAAAAAATTACGTAATGAAGTATAAGTTAAAATTATTTGTGCTATAGTTATCATGTAGTCAAATAATTGTCATTAATGAAGGCCTTTGACCGAGTGCAGCATATGAAGTTAAATAGATGAATTAAAAAACATCAATTTAGACAAAAAAGACATTGAGTTTATTAAGCTATATACTGGAACCGAGAAAGCAGTAGTAAAGGTGAACGATATAGAAACAAATAATATACCGATTGCGAGAGGGGTTAGGCAAGATGCGTCTTGTCCTCCGACGCTTTTCAACGTGTACTCACAGGTCATATTCAGAAAAGCCTTAATGGGAAAGAAAAGAGGGAATAAGAATTGGTGGAGAAATCATAAACACCATGAGATTTGCAGATGACACGGTAATTATGGCTGAGAGTATAGAAGATCTACAAACTTTACTAGATGCAATAAATAGTGAATGCATTCAAATGGGACTTGACATCAACACAGATAAGACCAAATTTATGATAGTATCAAGGAGTCCAATAAATAATGAACAACTAACTCTTGGTGGACAGCAAATAGAGAGAGTGACAAAATATAAATATCTGGGAGCTTACATCAACACAGAATTAGATCCAGACCAAGAGATCCAGATACGAATAGAAATGGCAAGGGCAGCATTCTTAAAATTCAAACAATTGTTCTGTGACAAAAATCTGAATATTGCGCTGAGACTGAGGTTTGTTGAATGTTACGTCTGGTCGCAATTATTGTACGGGGTAGAAACATGGACACTAAAAGCGCAAATAGTTAAAAAGATTGAAGCCTTTGAACTTTGGATATACCGGAGAATGTTGAGAATCCCATGGACTGCCAGGGTCACCAATGAGGAAGTGCTGAGAAGAATGGGTCGAGTCAAAAAAATTGTTGAGAACGATAAAAGTACGCAAGACTGCATACCTTGGACACATACTAAGAAATAATAAATATAGTCTTCTGCAGGTCATCATGCAGGGTAGAGTCGATGGCAAAAAGGGAATAGGTAGAAAAAGGAAGTCATGGCTGCGAAATATTCGAGACTGGACAAACATGACTGTAGACGAATTATTACCACGTTGCAAAAGACAGAGAAGCTTTTAAAAATGTGTCGCCAACCTCCGTTAATGGGGACGGCATAGGAAAAGAAGATGTGTACGAAAATAATTTAGGCAGTCGGAACTAATCAAATACGTGGAAATACTAATAGACCAGAGAAATTAGCAAAATACAAGCCTTTTTCGTGACCCTCTTTGATATTTAACAATACTTTTGATAAATTTGGTGATAACAATAGGTAATAAACAAAATATACAAAAGATTAAACTTAATTTTTTACTAATAATTAAAATATAAGCAATGTAAAATCGCTATTTGATTTTAAATACAAAAAAGGTGAAGACAGGTAATTTATATGAAAAACTTAAAAGTGAAGTTATTTTAAAAAAAGTTTAATGGTATAAACATTTTAATTACTATTAAACTGGGAATAAGCCACAATTAAAGATAAAAATACGTTTATTGACGTTTCAATTTCCACTTCGGAAATCGTTCTCAAAATACAAACAGTAAATTAAACAAATTTTGTTTTTTGTTACATAGTGAAAAATTCTTCTAATAATTTAATTTTATCTGACTCATTTATATTGACAATTCAGACATACATTATGCATTTTAAAGTAGACGACTTTAAAATGATATTGCCAATATTGTTGAGTTGCGCTCCTGGACGACTTTACTTATAAGATAGTTCATTCGATTACATGAAATCAACTTTAACTTGAGAATATCCGTCAGAAAAAAATCATAGCATGTAATTCGTCTTTAAAAAGACAAACACATGACATGATGACAGTAAAATTCTCCTGTTAGTGATTCCATAGTAAATTATGAGGGAAAACCAGGAAAAAACCTCATAATACTATCCCGACATTGTAAGTATTTGTTCGTGAATTTAGTTTACCTTCAACAAACATCAAAATTCTGATTTTATATGTTACGTTATTTAAAAAAAACATAAATGATGTATCCTCTATATGTTACTGACTTACTAATACTGGTAATATAAAGAATTTGATAGATCTCAAATCTGTAAACATGCATGGGATAATAACATAGGGTTCATGAAATAATTCAAATGTAGTCCTAAAAGAAAACGGATAGTAAAAAAAGAAAAATCAAAGAAGCGGCTCTAATTATGCTAAATGAGGCCAATTGTGTCGCAAATTCCTCGCAGAATGTAGTAGGATCTGGTTACCAATATTGAAAGAGGAAGTTATTAATAAGAAAATACCAGTATTAGTAAGTCAGTAACATATAGAGGATACATCATTTATGTTTTTTAAATAACGTAACATATAAAATCAGAATTTTGATGTTTGTTGAAGGTAAACTAAATTCACGAACAAATACTTACAATGTCGGGATAGTATTATGAGGTTTTTTCCTGGTTTTCCCTCATAATTTACTATGGAATCACTAACAGGAGAATTTTACTGTCATCATGTCATGTGTTTGTCTTTTTAAAGACGAATTACATGCTATGATTTTTTTCTGACGGATATTCTCAAGTTAAAGTTGATTTCATGTAATCGAATGAACTATCTTATAAGTAAAGTCGTCCCAGGAGCGCAACTCAACAATATTGGCAATATCATTTTAAAGTCGTCTACTTTAAAATGCATAATGTATGTCTGAATTGTCAATATAAATGAGTCAGATAAAATTAAATTATTAGAAGAATTTTTCACTATGTAACAAAAAACAAAATTGTTTAATTTACTGTTTATATTTTGAGAACGATTTCCGAAGTGGAAATTGAAACGTCAATAAACGTATTTTTATCTTTAATTGTGGCTTATTCCCAGTTTAATAGTAATTAATTTACAATGCCACAAGAAAAATAGCTTCAGAAGTATAAACTTTTATTATTAAAATTTATTAAAAATGGATTTATAAATTTTCAGAACGTTTTCCAGAATGGTGGCGACGTCCTGCACTACAGGTATAGGTATCCCTGTTAACAACTTACAAAATACTAGCAAATAATCTTTAAGAAAGGCTATAAGTTTATGCAGTTGCCATAGTTGGAAAATACCAGGCCGGATTTACTCCAGAAAAATCAACAATTGACCAGATTCATTAAATAAGACAGATGCTCGAAAAAACATTCTAATCTAACATTGTAACCCATCACCTATTCGTCGACTTCAAGGCCTCATACTACAGTGTCAAGAGAATCATCATCACCATCAGTAATTCGACAACCCTTTCTGGGTCCTGGCTTGTTCTAGGATTTTCCGCCATTCTGTTCTGTTCTTTGCTTTGTTTTTCCAGTTGGTAATCTTAAGTGTTTTCAGATCTTGTTCCACTTGTTCCATGTATCTAAGTTTGGGTCTTCCCTTTGACCTTCTCTCTACTGGTGTTTGCCTCATTATATGTTTTGGAGTTGCAGTCTCCAACATCCGTTCAACATGGCCCATCCAGCGCATACGTCCGATCTTTATGGACGTTACGATCTCGGGTTCATTGTATGCTGTGTATAGTTCAAAGTTATATCTTCTGCGCCATATGTCATTTTTCTTTACCCCCTTATATATGTGTCTAAGGATTTTTCATTCAAATGTACCTAATAGGTTCTCATCGCTTTTCGACAGTGTCCACGTCTCTGATCCATATACAAGGACCGGTTTTATCAGGGTCTTGTATATTTTGCATTTGGTTTTTCTTGTGATATTGTTAGATCTTAGATGTTTAATTGATCCATTACATGTTTTATTAGCGATATGTATTCTTCTCTTAACTTCTTCACTAATATTGTTATCTGCGGTAACAAGTGTCAAGACAATAATACTATATTTAGCAATGCGTAAGTTTGGTATACCAGAAAAACTAGAATGACAATTTCTAACTTAAAAGCCAGCTTTAGAATAGGGAGACTTTTCTGGGAGAATATTCTCGATCCTTTGAGATAAAGGATGGGCTCAGACAAGAGGATGCCCTAGCTTACCTCCTATTTAACATTGTCTAGGAAAAGGCAGTCCGATACACGAATTAGAGATGGCGGTACTATTTACAATAGATCAATACAAATCCTAGCATACGCTGATAACATTGACATAATAGCGCACAGCAAGCGAGATGTTGAGCAATGTTTTCTAGAATTGAAAACGGCGGCGAAACAGGTCGGTCTAGTCATCAACGAAAATAAAACCAAGTACATGTTGGTTACTAAAGATTATATAGCAAATGAGGAACGGGAAATGGCATTTGCAAGTAATTTCTTTGAATGTGTTGATAGCTTCACATACGTCTCGCTAATGGCTACTTACCATAAAACAAGCGAAGAAATTAAAACACAAATAAACTTTACAAATAGGGCATACTATGGACTCCAAAAACAATTCCACCTAACACATATCAAAAAAAAAACTACAATTATTATATACAAAATACTTATGAGGCTGGTCCTCACATACATGTCAGAAACATGAACTCTAACGCAGAAGAATAAAAGACTTCTGGGAATATTATTTCACTCTTACCAATTCTACCAACTCTATTTCCAGTGCTATTGTTCCGGATATACTACAATTTGTATCCTTCACTTAGTCCCTTTCTCTTTTTCACTTCAAAGGTAATCAAGGTGTACTCTTCTTTTTTTTAAGCATCTACTAACTCCATACTCTGACTTGTAAGACGTGAAAGATTTCAAGACTTTATCTTCCTTTTTCTAAGCCATAATGGTGTTTCGTCTGAAATATTGCCCAACCGAAAATCCGAACGAAGGCTCAGTTTACTTCCGGAACATTTTACCTCAGAAGATGAAATCATTTTAGTTAAAATTTTTATTACAGGTATTTTTATATAACCTGAAGTTACCAACTGACAAATTAAGTTTATATGACAGATTAAGTTTTAGATCATAGACATTTTAAAATGTCTATGGCATAAAATAGAGTGAAGTATAAAATTACATTAAGTGTAGATTAAAATTGAAAAATTTATACAGAATATGTGGTAGGTAGAAGGTTGAGCGATACCTATTTTTAAAATATAAATAGTAAAACAAAACAGAAAGGTAACAAACGAATCGAATCAAAATAAATTGTAATAAAATATTTATTTTAATAAAAATTAGAAACGTATGACGTTTATAACATTACAATGTGAGTGCAGTCAATAGCCCCAATATCCCTAATTTTGTAAATTTAGCTCTCGAATAAAAACCGTTTTTTGATTGACATTTGTTATTGTATTCTGGGAATATGTATAAACCCTTTAGCACCTATTACAATTGCATGACAAACTTAATATACACTACTTTCAGTAACCCCATGCAATACACTAGTTACTTTTAAAAAGCAATATGTTGCTAAAAATCTTAATGTTATCAGGACAATTTCCCTAGAAATAAGTGCATCATTATCACCTAAAAAGAATAATACCTATATTATATTAAAACTTTTTCTGTACAAATTTTTATCTGCAAACTAATATATAAAATAATCGTAATCTTAAATTTACCTGTTTATTTTGGAACAAATATCCACTGATATAATATTATTCCCAATGCAGTTTCGTCTAGGCTTTGAAACAGAGTAAACCTATTTTATAGCTGTGTATTGGTGACAATATAGGGGGTTTCTTAATAGGGACGTCCTGTTTTTGAAATGCCATAGCGGCCATTTTGAAAATGGTAGAACTTGTTGACGTTTGTATTTAGTACCAGTTTACACTTTCTGTCCATGGTATTTTCCACATTCTCCTGTAACACCACATCTCGAATGCCTCAATGTTTTTGATGTTTATCTTTTTCAGTGGCCAAGCTTCCATTCCGTACAGCAGAACGGAGAAATCATAGCACCTTAACATTCTCGTTCTTAAGTTTATATTTATAAGGAAAGGATATAAAAAATATCATCATCATCATCCAGCCTTCATTTATCACGTCCACTGCTGGACATAGGCCTCTCTTAAACTCCTACATTCTATGCGATTTTGTGCTCTTGTTGCCAATTTTTCGTGATACGCCTGATATCGTCAGCCCAACGTGTAGGTGGTCTTCCTCTACTACGTTTGTCTGCTCTTGGTCTCCAATGTGTAATTTTGCTCGTCAATCGTGAGTCATGCATTCTCGTTAGATGGCCTGTCCAATTCCATTTTAGTTCCGCTATACGTTCTACAACATCAGCAATACTCATCCTTCTTCGCAGATCTTCGTTTCTTATTCGGTTCCGCAACGTCACTCCCAGCAAAGATCGTTCCATTCATCTCTGTGCCACTCTAAATTTCGAAGCCGTAGTCTTGGTTAAAGGCATAGTTTCCGCCCCATAGCTCATAACCGGTAATACGCATTGGTCAAATACTTTTTTATGTATGGCGTATAGCGACATACAATGAACGTATAGCGACATACGAAATATCACATCACACAAATCAAAAGACGGAAGTCAGACGACGAAAATTTAATTTTTTCACAAGATCAGTAATACATATATATATATATATATATATATATATATATATATATATATATATATATATATATATATTCTTCTTCTTCTTAAGGTGCCGTGCATTTCTGCGTAGGCGTCCACCGTACATCGTCTTGTCAGGTGAGATGTTAAATATTCTGGATTAAATAATTCTGTTTTTAGCAGCATTGCGAAGCATTTCATAGCTGTGGATTCCTGTCCATTGTCGAATATTGCGCAGCCATGACATTTTTTTACGTCCGAGACCTCTCCTACCCTCTATCTTCCCTTCGAGTATCAGTTGCTGAAAAGTGTATCGTTCTCCTCGTATTATGTGCCCCAAGTTTGCAGTCTTTTACTTATTACATAATTAAAAAGTTCCCTATCCTGTAAGCCCGCTCTTCTGAGTACTTCCTCATTTCTGACCCTATCCGTCCATGATATTTTGAGCATTCGACGCAGGCACCACATTTCAAACACTTCAAGTTTGTTAATGGAACTGGCCTTTAACGTCCATGCTTCTATTCCGTACAGGAGAACAGGCCACACGTAACACTTAAGCATCTTGTATCGGAGGTTGAAGTCCAATTTGCGATCAGTCAGAAACTTACGAAGCCTCAAAAAAGCATTTCTGGCTTGTTCAACTCTGCTCTTTATTTCATTCTCGGGGTCCCAACCCTCATTCAGCAAACATCCCAAGTATTTGAATTGCCTGACTTGTTCGATTTCTTCTCCAGAGACATATATCTTTGCGTTGGTGTAATCATTTCTACTTATAATCATTGATTTTGTCTTCTTGATATTTATTTTCAAACCCCGAGCTTCACTTGCAAGAATTAGATCATTTAAAAGGCATTGAAGATCTTCGACGTTATCTGCCACTATGGCTGTATCATCGGCATACCTGATGTTATTAATAAATATGCCGTTAACTTTAATACCCTTATTAGAGTCTTCCACTGCTTCTGCGAAGGCTTTTTCTACGTATAAATTGAACAGCATCGGGGACAGTAAACAAACTTGCCTTACTCGTTTTTTAATGGAGAAATCTTCTGTTTCGTTGGAATTTTGTTGCTATCTGATTCCAATACAGATTGGCGATGATTCTTATATCCTTTGCATCCAATCCCAACTCTTGTAGGTATTTTATCATCAATTCGTGTTTTACATTATCGAATGCTTTCTCGTAATCGATGAAACATATAAAAACATCCTTTCTTTGATCTAAACAATTCTGTATCAATGTTTGCATACTAAAGATCGCTTCTCTCGTGCCAAGTCCATTTTTGAAACCAAACTGACTGCATCCACTGACCTCTTCACATTTCTTAAACAATCTAGTGTGAAGTATTCTCAGGAAAAGTTTTAAAAAGTGACTCATTAGACTTATTAGTCGGTGGTCCTTGCAGAAGTTAGCACGCGGTGTTTTTGGTAGGGCGATAAATGTAGATCGAAGCCAATCTTTTGGAATCTGGCCCGTATCGTAGATGTCGTTAAAGAGCTTGACAATAATGTCTAGGTTTTCTTCATTAAGTAACTTGATTGTTTCTGCGTATATATCATCTGGTCCTGGGGTTTTGTTACTTTTTAATAGTTTGATAGCGTGTACAATTTCAGCTTTCAAAATACTTGGGCCATACAAATGGTCTCCCAGTTGTGGTGGTTTTTGTGTTCTGTCATCATTGAACAAATTGGCTGTGTACATTTTCCAAGTATTAAGTATATCGCTAGGGTCCGTTATTAATTCATTTTGGTCATTATGTATACCAGTGACTTGTTTTTTCTTGAAGACACCAGCAATTTCCTTAATTTTCTTGTGAAAATTGAAGCTGTCGCCGAGTTTATATAGGCCTTCAGCCTCGGCTTAAAGTGTAGTCATCCAGATCTCCTTCGCCGCTATAATTTCTTTACGAATTTGACTATGTATATTTCGGTACCCTACTTCGTCCTGCCTGATCTTACACTGCCGGCGTTGTTCCATCATCTCTAATATTTCTTCTGTCATCCACTCCTTCTTGGTAGTTGTTTTACTCTCGAGTAGAAAAGTGTTGTTCAACTCATTAAATGATTCTTTTATGGTGGTCCATGACTTTTCAACATCATTCTCAGTTGCCATATTAAAGAACCTATTGTTTATTTCCTCTGTGTACTCTCTCTCTCTCTCTCTCTCTCTCTCTCTCTCTCTCTCTCCTCTCTCTCTCTCTCTCTCTATATATATATATATATATATATATATATATATATATATATATATAATATATATATATATATATATATGTATATATATATATATATATATATATATATATATATATATATATATATAATCAATAGCCCTTCTACCTTAAGGTGTTGGGAGTAAAGTCTCTTTTTAAGTTTCATATACAAACTTCCTTCAATTCTTCTTGTTGCTTGCCAATTTCTTCGCTTGCTCCTTGGTGACTCATCTCCTGTCTAGTATGGCGGCAATTTCATCGTCTCAGGTCTTCATCGGTCTGCCTCTCGGTCTTTTCAAGGTTCTTCTTGCTTCCTACACTTGTTTCACTTGGCTTTTTTTATCCATCCTTACCATGTGGCCGTACCATTTCAGTTGGGCTTCTTCGATTTTCTTCTCTATTGATTGGACTTTAAGGCGTTCTCTTATTTCATCGTTTCGTATCCTGTCCATTCTGGTTACCCCTAGTACTCTTCTTAGATACTTCATTGAAATACTTTGCAGTTTATTTTTTAGTCTGGTGGTAAGCGTCTAGCTTTCACATCCAAATGTTAAGATAGGTACAAAAACTGTGTTATAGATAGCTATGTTTGCTTTTTGGGATACTTCTTTTCTTAATAGGAATGTGCTCTTAACTGAGTGGTATATCCGGGAAGCATTTGCTATTCGATTGTTTATCTCTGCTTCTTGTGTACCCTTACTCTCTAGTTGCACTCCCAGGTATTTGAAGGTTTCGACTTGTTCTAAAGTATAGTTATTGATTTTAATGTTTGTATGTTGGTCTGTTTTCCCACATACCATGACCTTGATTTTACTTTTATTAATTCTCATATTACGTTTTTCAAGTTTATCTTTCCATATTTGGAGGTTTCTCTTATGTGCGTCCTCGTTTCTTCCAAATACGACGAGGTCATCTGCAAATGCGCATTCCGCTATTTGTATCATTTCCAGGTTTCTATGTCCAACAAATATTTTCGATGTTTCTTCTCTAGTTTCCTTCATTACATCATCTAGTACAATATTGAACAGGATGGGGCCTAGTACACCTCCTTGTCGTAAGCCATCATTGACTCTAAACTCTTCTGATTCCATATTATCTGTTCTTACTCTGTTTCTTGTGTTCTTGTATAGGCTCATAATAGCTTTTCTGAGTTTGCTGTCTACTTCTCTGTTTCTTAGGCTTTTGTCTATTTCAGTTCGCGGGGTTCTATCAAATGCTTTTTCGAGGTCTATGAAGGCTTGGTATAGTTCCATGCTTGTATTTCGTGCATTTTGTATTAGATGCTTAAGTGTAAAAACATGGTCATGGATGCTTCTTCCCTTCCTGAAACCGCTCTGTGACTGCTCCAGCTTATGGTCTACTTCTTGTAGTAGTCTTTTCTCCAGTACTCGTTCGTAATATTTGGAAGGGATACTCAGTAGAGCTATACCTCTGTAGTTGCTGCATTCTCGTCTGTCACCTTTTTTTAAAATGGGTAGAATAACGCCCACTTCCCAGTCTTTTGGGATCTTGTTCTCATTCCATGCTTTATTGCAAACTTTTCTAAGCATTTCATTTCCATTTTCTCCCATATTTTTTAGCATTCCCGCAGTTATCTTATCATAGCCAGCTGCCTTTCCTCTTTTGAGCCTGAGTATTATTTCTCTTATTTTTTCTATTGTTATTTCGATTTGGTTTAGGTTCTCATATGGGTTTTCTTCAGTGTTGTCTATTTCATTATTATAGTCTTTTTGAATCAGAAGGTCTTCGAAATATTCTCTCCACCTGTTCATAATACTTTCGTTCTTGCAGAGGATGTGGCCTTCTTTATTTTTAATTTGTTTTGGTGTTTGTTGTCTGTTTTCTGTTCTTAGGCTTCTCAGAGTTTTGTAAAATAGTTTTTGGTTAGTGTGATAGTCTTTCTCCAGCTTATTCCCAAAATCCTCCCAGCTTTTCTTTTTTGCTTCAATCACCATGTCTTTTACTTTTGCCCTCTGTTGCTTATATTTTTGATAGCTTTCTGCATTCTGGTTCCCTAGATATTTCTTCCATGCTAACTTCTTTGATTTGACCTCTTCTTTTATTTCATTACTCCACCAATTCGTACATTGTCTGTTTTTATTGATTGTTACTATTCTGCAGATCTGCTTGCCCCCATCTACGAGAGATTCTTTAAGTTTTTGCCAAGTTTTTTCTAAGCCATAGTTCTGGTTTAAGTGCTTTTGTAGACTATTGTTCACATAGCTTTTGTATTTCTGTGCTATTTTCTTATCTGCTAACTTGTATGACCTAATAACTGCGTTGGTGAGGTTTCTTGGGGTTCTGTCTCTTTTTCTTGGTACCTTCTGCGTACGTTTTTGTTCCACACCGATACTAGTTCGGGATACTACCAGATAATGGTCGCTATATATTTCTGTTCCCCTTTTGACTCTGACATCTTTGATACATTGTCTTAAGGGTCTGTTTACCAATACATAGTCAATAATGGACTTTTCTCCTCTACTCTTGACTTCTCTGGTATGTTTGTGCACATCTTTGTGTTGGAAAAACGAATTCATAATTATCAGGTCATTCTCTCTATAAAAGTCTATAATTCGATGACCATTATTGTTTCTTACTTTTTCTCCGTGTTGTCCTAGTACATCCGAGGATTCTTGGTCTTTTACGCCTACTCTACCATTGAGATCGCCAATTATTATTATGCTACTTTCTGCGCTATCTATGATCTCGGTCGTCTTTTCCCAAAAAATGTCCTTGGTGTTCGCTCTTTCGGTATCGTTTGGTCCATATATAACAAAGATGTTGACTAGTTTCTTCTCTTCGGTTGTCATTCAAATTTTTAGGATCCTTTCGGTAATACATTTCCAATCTTTAATGCTACTAGTCAAGTTTCTATTGATGAGACAACCAACTCTTTCACGTGCTCTTTCTGGCGGGGGTGCTCCACTGAGTATTAAAAAATGGCCATTTTCCAGAAACTGTGTGCTCTTACCTTTTCTTTTGGTCTCTGTGATTCCTATTATGTTTATTTTAGCCTTACTAAATTCTTCTACAAGTTCAGCCTCCTTGCCGTTGAGACCTCTTACGTTCCATGTTCCTATTGTCCATCCTTCAGGTATTCTACTTTTTTGAGTTGCCGTTGTTTTCACACTTTTAATCTCATTGATTGCAGTTGCTTTGTCTATTTGTGAGCGTTTCTTATCTTCCTTCTTTTTTAAGTTTCCATACTGGTCTTTGTATAGTGCTTCACTACTACTCATGTCCTTGTTCATTGCCTGTTTCGTCATCGTTTTTCCATTTCCGTTTTTTATTAGTTTTTTGGTTTGTCTATCTTATTTTCTTTATTATTCCATTTCCATTCTTCTTTATTTACCCACAATTTATTTGTGCCAATCTTTACGTCGTTGCCTTTATCTCTCTCTTCTCGTGCAATCATTCTTATAGTTTTTTGTATTTCTATTTCTTTCATTGTGGTGTCGTTGTTGATATATCCACAAGGAAAATGAAATTCCTATAGTTGGCCATAAGTTACATGAGTCACATAAGTTATATTTAAAAATTCTTTATAAAAGGTATATACCTACACAAAAAGACTCATTCGGGCTACATCACAAAAGGTTTTCGGACTAAAAAATCCATCATCAGTGTATTACCAGGTGTACACGAGTTCAGTCACACTTGACTCAACTTTATTATGTGTTACATTTTTGTTAAAAAGATTGTGTTGTTAGTTTTTAACATATACCTTGCATGGCAACGTAAGACTCTCAATGTGGGTTGCTGCTGACCCTGAAACAATGTCCCTGAATGAGTTCTAGATGACTACTAGAGTTATAGTTCTAATCATGTACTTGAATAATGTTGATAGGAGTGTTTGTGATATCGGGATATCGGTGTAAAACCCAGAATTGATTTATTTTTATTACTATCTAGAGCAATTGCTACTTGATGTTTTCTCACGGCTACCTAAATTGTATATCATACCGTTTCCTGTTTTAAATTTTCCTTATCCTTGCTATCGAATGTGACTTATTCCTAATATATTCAGTTTTAAACGCTCCATCTCAGAAATGACATTATCCAATTTTTCTGCTGCATACAGATTTTTCTAAATCTATATTAAAAAAATGTAATTCTCTGTTTTTGCCTAACGGTTTTTTAATGTCATTAATGTTGCAAATGATGTGTAAAATAAATTGTATATTCAATGAATATTAATACTAAATACTGCGTAAAATGCAAAACTATCGTTCCACTAAATTAATTTATTTAATGAACTTAGCCCTGCGGAATGAATCAAAAATAGAAGAAAACAAGATTAAATCAAACAACATATTAAAATTACCGTAATTATATGTAATCAATTTAGGTACATACCGTAAGTAAGTCTTTTTCATTTAATAATTACAGAAAAATTACACAAAGACCTGTTGCATTTAATAAAAGTGTTGGAAAAAATAATGATTATTAAACCGAGTTGTCGGTGAGCAACATAAAAAATTATAGAAATTTATAATGTAATAAGAACCTTGTTGCAATTTTATTTCGCTTTTAGCTTGCGGCAAAAAAGAAAATCTTTAAAAAACAGTGCTGGAGATTTTCTTATTATAAAAGGTATTTTTTCAAGTTGTCAAAAAATCTATAATTTTTCTTCTGAATCTAGCATTTTCCACTGCTAAAAGTGAACAATATTTGTGGAACATTGTTCTCTGTTCAGTTGTATGTAAAAGATAAATTAGTATGGAAGTATAATTCTACACTTATTATACTTACTGTTTTTATTCATTATCATGTTATCCTGTATTGTTCACTTTCATATATATATATATATATATATATATATATATATATATATATATATACAAACATAGTTTCAAAAGTTATGCATCATCCAAAATTTTCGGTATTATTAACTTTTCAGAAACTACTGTTATAGATTGTTTATAAAAAAAATCATAACATTGACAGATAATTATTTTTGTTTTAAAAAATATACTGTTGTTTTAATAAATAAAAGATTAAAAATTTAAAAAATTATTTCTAATTAAAATGTATTTAACAATTTTTAAAACGTGTAATTCTACCTCGGTTATCGATGCAAGCCTGAATTCGAACTTTAACAATAACTCGATCAACCATTTCCCGTGGCAAATTCTCCCATTGTTCTCTAGAGACAATTGTAAGTTTAGGGTGGGTTCTAGCAGGATTCCTTCGGAAATAAACAGATCTGGAGAGCACATTCCATGCATGTTCAATAGGTTTATGTCTGGAGACATCGCAGGCCACTTCAAAAGACCTTCAGTATTGTGTAAAACTTGGCTTTTGTATTTCTGTATAGTTCTTTGATAAAATTTATTATTTTTTTTGTATTCCTATTTTCTGTAGTGTTTTCAATATGGCCATATGTGTGAGCGTGTCGAGAGCTCCCCTGAAAATCCACAAAGTGTATGAAGAGTGGGGAGTTGAATTTCTGCGATGTTCTACGATTACTCTAAATGTGTTAATTTGGTCTATGCATAATCGATTTGGTCTGAAATCGGTGAGTTCCTGTCTTAACACTAGTTCCACACTATATGTCTATCAGATGTTTATAATTATTGCTTTTAATGTATTTATTGTATTCATAAGTGTGATTCCTCTCCAGTTTTTGCAACATATTTTGTCACCCTTTGTACAATTAAGGCATATACATATGTGAATTTATTAATTTAATTTTTCAAATTAATTTTTAAAGTATAAGAATTGTATTAAATAGGATTGGTTCAAAATAGGAGACGGTAGATAAGGTTCTTCTGAAAATATCCAAACGAAGTTCATATTACTGGTGTATTTACTGGTACTGGTAGTCTGCATATAGGTAGGATTTATAAGCGTGTTTTCTCGTACGAGTTTGTCTGCCACGAATTAAGGGTTTTTAGCACGCATTCCACGGTACTGTTTTTTGTTAATTAGTCGAAAGAGTGATCAAAATATCACGTCTGTTTGGCACGAACACTAAGATCAGAGAGAGCATATTTTGCGATTATTGTCTATGGGAATTAACAGCAGAGAATGATTCGTAGTATTTTATCTAGTTGCTATCGGAACAAAAATCGAAGAGAAGTGTGAAATATTTTCGGTATGATCACCATGATCAAAGAGAGTATTATTTCTATTTACTTTTGAAAAACTGTCTGTGTGTCTAAAGGGTAGGGTTATAATACTGTTTTTCGCCAGTGAAAAATGAAACACCCTTTTTGGCATCTTTAGTATAAGTCCCGTTGTCCATTCTTTGGAGAACTTCTCCTCTCTCCAGACACTACGCAAGAGTGGTTTAATTAGCTCTATTATTGTTCTTGGATACGCTTTTAACAACTCTAGTTTCAGTGGCGGCTGCTTTGAGCGCTTTAAGTTTTTCTCTGGCCATTTCTACTTCTTCCAGTGCTGGTTTATAGGTGTCATTGTTTAGTATGTTGACATTGGAGTTTATATTGGGCATTTTGAATAGTGTTTTTGAGTCTTTTGTTAAAAATGGTATGGAATGTATTTGATTCTGAACATTTTATATCTATAACAAACCATAGCTTATCACAATATCCTTTTTTCGACCTCTGTCTACTTTTGCATTTAAATACCCCATATTTATAATAATTTCTGATGATTTTGATAGTTACTAGATTATTTTATATCTTTATAAAAAGTATCTATTTCATTGTCAGAACCCTTACAAGTGAGAGGATAAACTTGTATTATATTGGTTGCTAGATGCGCTGTATCGATTTGCCGCAAATACACTTTGTCAGAAATGACTATGAAATTGTTGGTGGATCACTTTTTGTTACCACCTACTAAGAATTCCACACCATTTCAATGTAGGGTATCATCATTACCCGAATAGTAAATATCATTACTTCTGTATTTGACCGAACCAGAGACAATTTAGCATCGAGCAAAAAGACAAATGAGGGAATCTAATCGTTATGAAAAGGAGACCAAAATTCATAAAAGTGGCCTCTTAATATGGAGGACATATCCGGGTATACAAAGGTGCCAAATTTAAAGTAGATATTAAATATTTTTCAGAATGAGTCTTAGACGAGAATGTTTTAGTTCAATAATAACGATAATAGTCTAAAATATGACACATTTTTTAAAACCTTCAATGTAAATAAGCTTTCATGTGGCAGTTAGGACAAACAATAACATAACCTTAATATGGAGGACATATCCGGGTATACCAAGGTGCCAAATTTAAAGTAGCTATTAAATATTTTACAGAATGAGTCTTAGACGAGAATGTTTTGATTCAATAATAACGATAATAGTCTAAAATATGACACAATTTCTAAAACCTTCAATATAAATAAGCTTTCATGTGGCAGTTAGGACAAACAATAACATAACCCAACTAAATTTGATTTCTTAAACAAGGAAAGTAACTCTCTTTCCTTGTTTAATGTAGCCTCTCAAAACAGCACTTCCCGTCTAACAATATTTTTGCCCCACTATCTTTACATTCCCTCTTCTGTCTTTTTGCTCGATGCAATTTAGTCAATGTTTAATAGGCTATTAATTTATAATAAATAAATTATTAGGCCTTTGGACCAATAAAGTATGAAAATGCTTTTTTTATCTATATTATTTCATTTCAAATAATTACGAATAAGCGATTTTTGTTGCACATATACGTTATAATCACCAACTAATATTAATTATAATTGACAGAGGGGTCGAATTATAATAAACTTCGGCCGCAAATCGAAAATAAATGAGATGGCCTTGAAAGGCTCCAAAGAGAATCTCGATTCGAGGGTGAACTTAATCTGTTTCTGGTCGCTTAGATAAGGCAATCGCTGCTAAATCGCATTGCGCCCTTTCATTTATGCCCTAAGGGCCTCGCATTGCCCTTCCGCTATACAGGGACCTGAAACGGCATTAATTTAAAAAATATTATTTTTTAATCAAGGATTTGAATTTAGCTACATTGGTATTTTATTTTTATACAGGAAATATTCAATTATCGGAATATGATATTTACGAGAAGATAAAAAAAAAGTTTTATTATTTATTTTTGAAAATGGCTTTTATTTTTTATTTCATAAGAAATTCATACATAATATTTTTATTTATTCTGGATGGAGAACCATTCCTGGTTTTCTTATATGATTACAGCACATACTTTTCTAGCGTGATATCTCTTACAGTAGGGAGAGCGTTTCTAGTGCCATACGTGTTCAGGCCATGAACTAAAACATTTAGTGGTAAATTCAAAACGTAGGTTTTAAATAATTTAATATTATAAACTCATGTATCAGTAACAGTTAATCTATATTTAATGTAAAGAGACATCGAAAACAACGTAACTACTCTCTGTTGTTAATTGTGATTCATGCTTATGTATCGTAGCTCTTAGTGGACTTGAAGTTTCCTCCATAAAAAAAATTGTTGCATTTGCACGGTATTTTATAAATGCAGTTCTCTGATTTTGATCTGATTTGATGTGTTGTTAGGTTTGGTATTGTAAATAGTAGATCTCAGTGTGTTGGTTGTTTTAAATGTTGTATATATTTTCTCTCTTTTTTATTTTCTTCTAATTGTCATTCTTTGCAAATCTCTTCTGTAAGTAGGTACTTCCGCGTCATTTTTAATGTTTTCTTGTTTAATTTTTTCGATGTTGTGAAATTCTTTATTTATAAATGATATTGGATAATTATTTTTTATTAAAATTGTTGTTAGCAGGAATTTTCTTCCTTAAGTTAATTATTGTTGGAGAAGCTGTTTTGGTTTCCTAATGTTTCTTGCTATTTGGAAATTTTAGCTGAAACTAGTTTCTTCCAATCTAATTTCAATGTTCTTTATTCCCAAACCAAAGTTTATTTCCCTTTTTGATGATAACAACGCCATTCAACTTCAGAAACAACGTGCCAAATTTGATGAGCCGTAGAGGATTTTCACAGATGGGTCAAAATTATTTTTGGGAATTGGTTGTGCGATATATATTTAAAAACAATCCAGAACACACTAATATATCGGGTAACACCAAAGCAGATTATTTTGCTAAAGAAACGGCTTCAAACGGATTAGAACTTAGCTGGCTTAGAAATTAGGTGATTTAGTTTCGTTGCGTAAACAAGAATTAAAAAAAACTGGGAAATAGAATGGAATGCTTTCTGTAATAGAAGTAACAAACTTTATACAAAAATTCACCATGTTTTACCTATTATACCTTTTGCTGCAAGAAGTCATCCCAATAGGAGAGTATATTCAATGTTTGTTAGGTGCCTTGAAGCCTATTTTCATAGATTTAGTTTAAATGAAACAGAACTTTGCGGTTGTAATGTATAGTTTCCACCAGAGGAACATGAAGGAACTTTTGTGTTTCTGTTGCTTGTTGCTTAAAAATGTTTCGCAAAGTTCCTCAAAGTTCCTAAGTGTTTCTTCTTGTTTCGACAACAAATGTTGCATGTTTGCGATTGTTGGTGGTTTCCAGTTTTAGCGGTAAACTTCAAAAGAAATACGGCAACAACAGGCAACATAAACATATTGTTGTCTGAGTGGAAACAGATACAGCAACTTGTAGTGACTTGTTTTTGTCTAGTGCAGCTCGACGGCGAACGTGGAATAATTTATAGTCGGTCGGACGTGTGAAAAAATAGAAAAATGCCGTTCATGTGGACAAATGAGTTAGTACTCGAATTAATCGAAAACTATAAGCTTTGTGAGTGTTTATGGAATACAAAGCACGCCCAGTATAAATGTAGAAATGCGAAACACGATGCTTGGACAACATTGGCAGAAAAAACAGGCTCAAATATAGAAGAAGTGAAAAGAAAAATGAAAAATGTTATTGCACAATTCTATAGAGAAAGAAAAAAATATCGTACGTTAAAAAAGTCGGGAGCCGGCGCCGTATTTATTTCAAAATGGTTTGCTTATGAAGTCTTGTTGTTTCTTGCGGGCAGGAACAAAGTTAGAAAATGTACTGAAAAAGGAATAACTACAAGTGAGGTACGTATTTTTTTTGTTTTATTTGTAATTTTTATACAAAGTTAAAAATTATTTTGCCATGGAACCATTCCTTCGGGTGACATAAAATATTGAGCAAATTCATCTCGAACTTGTTTAGCTTCCAACGTTGAATTACGTGCTTGTTTTTGCAGTGATGCAAACATATTGTTCTTTATTTCGTTTCTCCAAGAACCTGGGATCCTTTCGCCCGTATCTTTGTCTTCTGAATCAAAGGTGCCAGGAGGTGAGTATGACTTTCGGGAATGTAAACTGCTTCTCAGAAAATTATGGAGATATACACATGCAGCAACAACTAATTCCACTCTGTCGGGTTCAAGTAGCATGGGTTTTCTTAATACCCTGAACCTAGCAGACATGATTCCAAAAACGTTCTCAGAAATACGCCTAGCGCGTGACAAGCGGTAATTAAAAATTCGTTTTGAGGAACCTTTCTCTTGAGTGCCAGGGTAAGGTTTCAATAAGTTTGGTGATAGGGGAAAAGCGTCATCTCCTAGAAAAACAAACGGAACAGCTTTTGTTCTTCCTGGCAATGGTTCTAATTCAGGCAAATTGAGCGTGTTTTGATATAACATTTTTTTGAAATGAGTACTGTCAAACACTCCACCGTCGGATATACGACCTTGGCTGCCCACATTAAGATACATCACCTCATAATTTGCGTTGGCCACAATAAATAACACCACACTGAAGAAGGACTTATAATTATAAAATTCACTGCCACTATGTTTTGGTGCTTGTATCATAATGTGTTTGCCATCCATAACCCCGGCACATTTAGGAAAATTCCAAAGATTAGCGAATTGATGTCCCGTAATAAGCCACTCCTCTCTACTCTGAGGCATCTGAAAAATTAAAAACCGGTAAATTTGTTTAATCAAAACTTCTCTCGCTTTAAATATAATTTGTATTTCATATTAAAAGAGTAAGAAGTAAAAATATATTTTTAATTTTCAGGGTGAAGATGATGGGTCAGACAGCAGTGCAACGGACAGCGGGGAAGTTGAATCGCAAGATTCCAGTATAGCAGACGAGGCAGATGCAGTAACTGATTCTTCTTTTATTGTTGGAGAGGCGAACAATGACGTCGACACTCTGAACAAAACTGTTGCTGCTATTACTGAAACACCTACAAAGCCTAATGAAAACAGAACCAGATCTCCAACGCCTTCCACAAGCAGCACTACAAAAAGTAAACAGGGACCTAGGCTCTTTAAAAGTCCAAAAACAATGAAGAAAAGACAAGCTGATGTGAAAACTGACGAACGACAGGAAGAGGCATATGTATTGCTGAAGCAGCTACAAAATAAAAAGCCACGTAATCGGTTCCAAATTTTCGGCGAACTAGTTGCTTGTAAAATCGAAAATCTTCAAAATGAAAACGCTAAAAACACGGTAGAGCATTTGATCTCTAATATTTTGTATGACGCATCTATGGGTAAATACGATCAGCCATTTCCATGTTATCAAAGTTGGCATACACCTTCGGCCAATAACAACACAGCAAGATATTATTCAGATAACCAGAACTATTACTCATCCAGTACCAATGATTCTGTAACATCACCAGCCTCAACAACACACACACCTATGCCATCCCCAAATAGCTCTTGTTATGAAACTAACTATCTTCCCCAAACAGAGACAAACAATTCGACACTCTCAAAAGAAAAGCAGCCTTGTAGAAATCTTCAAGAATCATCTATATCTGATGCGATACGTCTGGCCATGTCAGATGCAGGACTTGATGTAAATTACTGATAAAATATTATTTGTTAAAAAGAATATCTCTTTAATTTTTTAATTAGATTTTTTAAATTTTTTATTTAGAATTTAAATAGAATATCTTGTTAATTTTTTTCTCACACTTCAAAAAATTGGTTTTTATTAAAATTTAATAAAATGTCTACTACTAATTACATTATGTCATTTGATTGAAAAGCTGTATATCTACCGAGGTATCTACTTACCTTAAGTTTATCCTTCAGAACTTCAGCGATTACTTTACATACTTCTGGTATAATTCTACTAATTGATGATACCGAAATTTTGAACAAGTACATCAAGGAATGGTAAGAATCGCCTGTTGCAAGGAATCGCAGTGTGAGCAGTAGTCGTTCCATTGGTGAAATGGCTTGTCTATAATTTGTATCTTCTTTCTGTATTTTGGGGGCAATTTGACATAATAACCATTCAAAATCGGTGCTGGACATTCGTAAAAAATTTTTGACACTACCATTATTTTTATTATTTCCTATGTATACATCGTCTTTTTTTAATACATTGAGTAGATGCATGCCACCATATTCACTTCTATCACAGAGACTTGGTTTCACCCAACATTTGTGCTTTCTTTTTTTCTTTTTTGCCGACAACACTATATAGGCCGCCGCTGCTGCAGCTATTTCATCATCTTGATCCATGTTTACCAACCGCGGTGGAAACACTAAGTTGCTCTCTCTCAGTTATCAGAAACGACCGGAAACAAAAAGTTCTGTCAGTGGAAATAAAAAGTTTACATTTGTTGCTAATAAGTTCCTAAATTTACAAACAAGAAGAAACACAGGCAACAAAAATGTTGCTACATGTTGCTATTTGTTCCTCCGGTGAAAGCAATTTTTAATGGTAACACTGACATCCAATGATATCAATCGTTGGATGTTCGGGTGCATATATAATGATGCTGCTATTAAGTATCTATTGAAAAATCTGATGAAAGAACAAATACCTCTTCCTGAGTGTCAATCTTCTATTTTATATATCTCTCGTCATAATATTAAGCTTAACCAAATTTTTTGTGGATATTTAAAAAGGGCTAAAAGAAAAATTTAGGATGGAATGTGTAATGTGAATATATAAATCTAGCTTTGTTCCCTCTGTCTATCTTTATGTTATATATGATATATTTATCTCCTAGCCGTTACCTGTCTTATATTGTAATAAAGTAGCTATGAAAGGCACCTTAACGTGAAAAGTATCCCTATATTATGTGATCCCTTTTTGGTTTTAAATATTTACTTAAATTGATTAGGGTCTTGAATGTAAAAATAAAAGTATGGTTTCTTTACAATCTACTGATTCTAGTCATACTGATGTTTATATTATATTTTTAATTTACCTCTGGGCGAAGTACTATTATGTTACCAAATGCAATAAGTCAATACATTATTAACTATTTATCGGGAATTGTAAGCATATGGTTGCATTGATTTCAAAGTACACTGCAGCACATTCCTTGCCTTTTACATACAAATGAACGATGCTACCGAGTGGTTACATTTTGTGTCGAAGAGGGGGTAACAGTCATGAAACACAGAGTTGAAAATAACTACTCGTTTTATCAATTTGTTTTGGCAGTCACAGGTGACGTTTGAGGTTATGGTAAACACAGATTGCAGAAAGTGTTGTTTTAGGTAAGTTTACTTACGATTTGAAAGATTTTATTATTCAAACTTATCCCAGACCTACTATTCAATGTTTCAACCGTTATGTACATACATTATTTGTAGTATTTGATATTGCATCTGAAAATCAAATGTATCCATCTGGTTACTTTGCCCCATAACGATTTTTTAATTTTCAGTAAATATGGATATGGAAAATTTGTTGACAGAAATACCAACTCGCTCTTTTTACGGAAAAGATAAGTGTAGATTATCACCAGTAGATCCTACTATATCTGATGGGTCTGATACTTTTGATGACGAAGAGCCTGTTTTGAAATCTATACAGAAACGGATATCACTTCAGTTGTCGGGTAAAATATGGTTTTATATCGTTGTCGAATACAATCTGATAAAATATCTTTTACAGATGACAGTGATTCGGAATTGTAGCATATTAGAACCGCCATGCAAAAAAAAATCCAAACTTACATATAATTAGTTGAAAGAAGATATAAAAGCTGTAGAAAATAGAGAAAGTTTCATTGCAAATGTTAATTAAGAAATATTATCCCCACTCGAATATTTCACGAATTTTTTTCATTTAATGTTTTTCATAAAATAGTAGAGCAAACAAATCTTTACAGTACTCAAGAGAGGGGAGCTGGCATTAACACTAATTCTAAAGAAACGACAGACTTTATTTCTATTCGTCTTCTAATGGGAATATTAAAACTACCGACATATGAAGACTATTGAGCAGCTGGTACTAGAGTCGAACAAATTGCTAGTATTTTGCCGGTAAAACAATTCAAATTACTTAGATGTTATATTTATTTCAATGATAACAGCCTTTTTACACCGGCTACCAAAGACAGATTTGTCAAGATACGACCTCTTATTGAGGACATTCGTTAGAATTTCATCTTGAACATGACTTCTCTATTAAATAGACGATGGTGGCGTATAAAGGAACACGTGCAGGTAACTTACGGCAATACATAAAAAACAAACTCCACAAATGGGGTTATAAATTTATCGTTATTGCTGGGTATAATCGTATATGGATGTATACTAGATTTTATACCTTACCAACGTTCAACTACTTTTCTCTAACTAAAAGAAACTCGCAATGAACTAACAGAAAAAGAGGATTCATTGGATGTTGGAGCCAGTGTCGGTGTTTCCCTATGCAAGTCTCTCCATGAGCCTCATAACAGCATAGTATATTTCAATAACTATTTTCTAGACTTGCTCTTTTTTCTTATTTAAAAAATTCAATAAAAATATTGAGTTTAGGCACTTTAAGAGTTGATAGAATTGGAGGTTGCCCAATTGAGTGTGACAAGATTTTGAAAAAGCAAGGAAGGAAAACGTATAACTATAAGGCTAACAAAGACAATGGTGTCATCGTTATCAAATGGGTTAACAATGAATGTGTGTTACTTGGTGGCACAGCCTTTGGAGTCGAGCCAACGAGTTCAGTAAAAAGGTACTGAAAAACTGCTAAATTAAAAATCAATATTGTATGTGCATCTGTAATAACAAACTACAACAAGCACATGGGTGGGGTAGATAAAGCCAATGCGCTAATGGGTCTTTACAAAACGCCGTATAAAGCCAAGCCATGTTATTATTCAATATTTGCCTATCTTCTGGACATAAGCGGCGTAAATGCTTGGTTTATCTATCGGAATGATTGTGAGATTTTAAATATAAAAAAATATAAACCTTTAAAAGTTTTTCGAAAAAAGCTTGCATCCTCATTAGCTAATGCCGGGAAAGAATGTCGACGTGGTAGACCCAGCTCTTTGAATATGATTTCAATAGAAAAAATTAAATATCCAATTATTGCTAGACCAGCTGATACAAGAAAATATTGTGTTGGCTATTGGCCTGTACATACAACGAAAGGGAGGTGTAGGTACTGTCAAAAGGGTACAAGTCGATTTCAGTGTGAAAAATGTAATGCTAGACTTCGTATCACAGATAAAAAAAATTGTTTTGTGTAATTTCATTAGTAAGTTATGTCTTAAAACATAACCATGAATGGTCAATGTGACCATATGGTTACAATATCAAACTTTTTTATTTGGAATACATTTGTTATAAATCAAGTCCAAATTTAACACCCCAGTCAAATTTTCAAATTTGTTATTTAAGATATACGCCTTTGCCCGATAAAAGGTAAAAATTCAAGTAGTCAAATACATTATCATAGTTGAATGGATCAAGTTATGCAAAGCCATTAATTAAATAAAAAAAAAGCTGTTTTGGACTCTATCATATAGCAATTTGATGATTCCTTCTTGATATTTGTGTTGTGGTTTGAGTGATAATTTAAATATCTTTTGGTATGGGTTGGTGTTCTGTAGACTTTTATTGTTTTACTTACTTTGCTTTAGTTACTTTACTATAATGAAAAAGTTTGGTATAGTAAAATAATATTTCTCTTCTCCGCAACAAACAAAACAAAACTATTGCAACACTGCAACAACTTTTTCTATGTTTCGAATTTTTGATTTATAAAAGGTCACATACTTGTTGACTTAGAATCGGAAATCCACGAAGCATTTGCAATAAAACAACACTGTGTTGGAATATTTTTTAATATAAGCAAAGCAGATGATACAGTTTCTATATATTCTATCATTAAAACACTCAGCAATTGGTTAATAAGGGGTAACATATTAAAATACATTTCAAGTTTTCGTAAAAACAGACAATTTCAAGTTCGAGTTGACAGAACATATTCTCAAACAAAAATTCAACAAAATGGTATACCACAATGATTAAACTTAAGCACAACTTTGTTTTTAGTAGCAATAAATTCGATATTAACATAAATTGAAAACCCCATCAAAGCTAGACTGTACGCTGACGACTTAGTTGTTTTCTGGAGAAGAAAAAACATGATGATCTCAATAGAGGATCTAAATTTTGGATAATCCAACGTCCAAGATATTTAATACATTGTACTTTTTCTAGCGTTCGTTGGTTTAATAATAGTTGGGTAGGGCCAATATCCCCTTTAGTGGTCACCATATATTTAGTTTTGTGAAAGTTAACCTACAGTTTCCAATTTCTGCATTGTATGTCAACCCTATTAATTAGTTCTTGCAGTTCATCGATGTTTTTAGCTAGAATTACAGTATCGTCTATGTATCGCATATTGTTTATTATTTCTCGATTAATCACTATGATAATTCACGATTAGTTCAGTCACTCAGTTCAGTTCAGTCAATAGTTCACTGACTCATCTCAATGGGGTATGGCGCGATCATCACATTACTATGACAAACAAGAATAGACCCATTTCAACTCTGGTCTTTCCCATATTTTATTATGCAAACGAGACATGGATAGTTAAAGAATCAGATAGACGACGCATAGACGCTTCTGAAATGTAAACATGGAGACGACTGCTTTGAATTCAATGGATAGCTCGACGCAGAAATATCTTGGTTCTAGATGAAATTAAACCCTATCACTCTAAGTACTCTTTACTCTAGAATTTTAAAGTTTTTTGGTCATATCCATCAAAGTGATCACAAAATGGAGCTGTTTAACGGTTTAAGGAAGGCTTCAGAGTCAACGCCAGCGCGGCAGATCTCCACAGCGATGAGGAGACATTACGAAAAATATTCTCAATAAACAGTATACTGAGGTAGTACATGTAATAGAAGACTTAAAGCCAGTAGAGAAGTATTATCAATAAATTGATCCGAGCAATGATGAACCACAACACATCTACTAAGGTGTTAATAACTATGATGATGATAATTCTTCTTTGATCTTTTAAAGTCTTTCTAAATATATTTTAGGAATATGCGCTAAAAATGCTGGAAGAAAGTAAATAACCCTGTCTTACTCCTTACTAAATAGTTATCGGGTTTCTACTAATAACGGTTGTTTTTTTCAGTAAAGTTTGGCAATAAGTTTGATGTCTCTGTCATCTAGTTGGATGCTCTGCAAGGCGATTATTAATTTTGTATGATGTATGCGATCAAATGTCTTTTCAATATCAATGGAGCACACGTATATATGCGTTTTCTTCCTAATACAATTAAAGAAGTATTTCCATCGAAAAAAGTGCTTCTTTGGTTCCAAGGTGTCTGCTGAACACAAATTACTTCTAGACATATAGTTCCTCAAATTTATTATTAATTCTATTTAGAATGATATGTTATAACATTTTAACAGCATGGCTCAAACTAATAAGTTTTTACTTAATTTCCCAAAAATATTTGTTGAATTATATGCCTAACTGATCTTTACATTGCAACGTCAAACCATAAATGTCACGTCATTCAGCATGATGACTATATCTACTACTAACCCGTCGAAATAAGCGATTGCATGGCCATTAAATTACGATTTTTTTTTTTTCGATAGCTCTCTAATTATAATAAAACGAAATTATGAAACCACAAAGAATTATTTTACTAGCTGATACTACTCTCATGCAAGACCCTGTAACAAATATATGTATCTAGTGAATCACAGTCTGTATTACTTAGGACTGACACCATCAATTAGACTGTTATCTAAAAATTGTTATAAAATAACAAAGGTCCCCAGTGAGTTGGAAATGGGAGTCATTTTAACTGATTTAGTAATCATTCCAATGTTATTAACCCTGTCGAAAAGTGTAAATTAATTAGAAGACATTAAAAACTATCCGGCTATAGATATATTGAAATATGAATTTTAAAATGTAGAAAAAAAAAATAATCAATAATAATTGACACATATTAATAAACTCGTTTGCTTTATATTTTTCTCACTCTTTTGTTATACCCCACTTGTTATACTCTTCGTATTTTTCATCATATTCTTCTTCTTTCTATTCTTTTTCTTCTTTTTTCCTTATTGTTTTTCTTCTTCCTCAGCTTTTTCCTTTGCAAGGGTTACTGTTCATTATTCTTTGTCGAAACTAATTTTTGTCCATCTAGTCTTCTTTACCTAAACCTTTCTCTCTCAAGTCTTCTGCCACACAGTCCTTCTACCTTCTCCTCGGATTTCATTTACCACTTCTTCCATCAACTTCTAACAGCTTAATCCTTCGTCCCACATATTTTTCGTTTCTACGTCTGACATGACCAAATCATTGCAGTCTTTGTTTTTGAATATTTTTTGAGACCGTACTCACCCCGGCTCTTTTCCTAATTAAATCGTTTTTAATTATCTCCATTCTACTGTTACCCAACATCCATTGCAACATTTTTATTTCAGCTACCTCTATCTTCTTTTCCCTAATCTTCTTTACAGGTCACAATTCACCACTAATCTTTCGATGACAAATTATTCGCTCATCCGCTTCCAGTTAAACCAATTAGCCGGTATCCTGTGGGAAATTTTTTGATCTAGTGTCCCAACGAGCTCAACAAAGGACTAAATTGATTTAAAAAAAGGAAAACCGCAGAGGTGCAGAAGTCGTTGGTAAATACGTGGAACACATTTAACATTTTAGCAACCGTGTAAAAAGTTTAACTCTACGTCTGTTTAATAACTGCCGAACGACATTTTAATATCAAAAGTCATAGCTATACTAACGCCCCAAAGAGTTACCAACCTATATCGTTTCTTTACCACCTATATAAGCTGTATGAAGGACTTGTAACTTGCAAACTCATTTTTCAGATTGTTAATTAAGATAAGACGTTCTCACACCAAAGAGACTTAGCTAGACGAAGCCTTAACAATGGCAATATCAGCCAAAGTCTAGCTTTGACGAAATACATCGAGAACAGATTTAAAAAAAAAACAGTCTTAGCCCTCGTCGACCTAAGTGCCGCTTACGATAATGTCAACCACAAAAACCTGCTCCAGAAGGTCAACACCACTCTTAACCACTACTAACTTGTCAAAATAGTGGAATCACTGTTACAAAATAAACGATTCTGCTTTAAGTCTTCAGAAAAAAAATCGCTGGTGAACCAAACAAATGGTTATGTGTTACAACCCCCAAAGTTCAAGCTCTGAAGAGGTTAAACAAAACTTGGAAGCTACCCTTACTTTGATATCTGATTACTATTAAGAAAATTCGCCAAAAAGACCAAATCAAACTAAAACTTTGCGCTTTCCACCTAAGGTTCTTTCCACCTTTAGTCCCAACATTCCAAAAGGAAACTAAACATCACCTGGAATAACACCACGCTACAGCATATCAAAAAACCTCGGAGTCACACTAGACTGCTAGTTAACGTACAGGTTTCATGACGAGTTAATCCGAAAGAAGGTGGATGCGCGTATCAACCTTGTAAGGAAACTTAACAATAGTAAATAGGGCGTCAAACCTACAGTAATAAAATTTACGACACAGGTACACTTCTCAAAGGCGAGACCAACTCATCTGGATAATCTCTGTAAAGCTTTAAGCCTCTTGGATCAAGACTTCCATAGAACGGATCAAGACTTCCATGAATTTACCGAAAGATCCAATACGCCTTCGACTATTCTCATCCCCTTTTGGGCTATGAACAGTATCCTGGTATACTAGAATCAAGAAATCGCTTCCTTAGCGCCTTGCTAGATGAACCACCAGCCTGTTACCAACTAATAGAAACTTCTTAAAGTGGAACTTTAAACGACTGGCCGAAATGGCTCATGCTGAACGGTGTGAGAACTGGCATAACACCGAAGTCAAACTTTATCTAGAGGAACCTGCTTAACAGAAATGACTACAAATATGACTGCGGAGTAATACAGAATATTGAACATCTACTAGACTTAACTAGAACTAACAAAATTAATTAACAATTTTATAAAACACAATAAAATACCGGAAGAATGGGAAACTAACAGCAGGATATTTTAATAATACTATATGGCGAAACCGACATATTAACACTGAGATAAAGTCAAGAATTTATAAGGCGAGTATAAGACCAATAATGACATATGCATCAAAAATAAGACCTGATACCGTCACATCACAAAGACTACAAGGAAACAGCAGAAATGATACTAGGTACTCGGAAGAATTACAGGAAATACGCTGAGGGATCGAAAGAGCAATAAAGACAGAAGAAAATTGTAATTTATAGTGTATAAATAAGTGACACTAAACAGAAAAAAGAATCCAATTACTACATAAGCAGAATGGGAGAAACCATGTGGTAAAACTAGTAAGAGATAAATCACCAATCGGTTGAAAAAGTATCGAGCGACCACACAAAAGATAAAAGATAAAGAGTGACAACCTTCCATAGAGGTTGAATAAGGATGAATAAGCAGAATTGCTTATAAAAAGAAAGAAAAAGAAGAAAGTTACTTTAGTTACTTTTAAAATATAGTATATCTAGTATATTCCATCCATGATATCCAACCACCTGTAATTATCGCATTAATTTATCATCATCATCATTATCAACCTGTATGCGTCTACTACTGGACATAGGTGTCCCATAGCTTTTTCTATCTGTCTCTGTCTTATGCGGCTTGCATCCAGTTATTGGTAATACATTTAAGGTCGTCAGTCTAATTAGTAAATAATAATTTGTATTACATTTATATGTTTAGATAGTGTTTAGGATGTTAATTGAAGTTAAAAACCTTTTTAGGTTTAACATAT
Source organism: Diabrotica balteata (assembly GCA_918026665.1). Lineage (NCBI taxonomy): Eukaryota > Metazoa > Arthropoda > Insecta > Coleoptera > Chrysomelidae > Diabrotica > Diabrotica balteata. The sequence continues at coordinate 74,035,304 of OU898277.1, forward strand.
TGTACTGTAGGTCTTTTTTTTCCATCTTTAAAGAGAAGAAGAAAAATCTGCATACAGACACCTGTGACTCACACATATTGTGTTGGGTTCTAAATACCCCAACGAAGTTGTGCCAGGGCGAGACACCCAAGGAATTTATACCTTTGACACTTCGTCCCATCACCACCCGAGACGGTCGGCGTCCAACTAAAAACCTCTCCTCTGTCACACCAGATATCAGGATGGAAGGAACGGTTAAGGCAAACATCTCCCCTGATGCCCTGCTATCACTCGATTTCCATTCTTTCTCCGACACATTCATCGAGAAAACCATACCCACACGAACCAAACGAACCACCAAAGACTTTCAACCCCCTGCCTTAGCGATGTTGTCTTCTCTCTCGCGTCGCCTGTTTCGCCTTATTCCCTCCTATTTCGGTCTGCGACAATCCGAACCCCACCAAGATTCTTCTCGCTTGTTTTAGAAATATATTTCGAGTTTTCCCTCCTCTCGTTCTTATAAAGAGAGCAACGCCCTGTTAAATTTGTGGATCCGTGTCCACCACCACTCATCCCTCATCATTTTCTCCACCATTTCTCTCACGTAAACATTCAGCAGTTACACTCTCTTACAAACTTCTCTCTTTCATCCGCCCAACGCTCACACTCCAACATCGTGTGTGTCACAGTATTCGAGAGACCACAGTAAAGGCACTGCTCGGACTAAGCCCTTCTAAACCCGAATAGGTAGCCATGGCCTGTGAGCATTTGCGTCAGATATTAATCTAGCTACCTACGCCCACCCAGCTTCGAAGGTTCGGGATTAGTGACTTCGTCAACTCCGCCACATCACGTGTTGCCACTGACCGATTAAAACTAATCTCTCGATCAGTCTTATCTCATTCATGTCTCGCTCTCCGATGTTCCGTCCCCTACCTAAATCCTGGCCCTTTCACCTGCCAGCACATGTAAGCCGGTGATAACCCACAGAGCGGCAGCCGACACAATCCTGTAGACACATGCTACCCGCATCAGACTAGTGCTGTCCACTGTAGGCCTAAAATATCACTTAGGTTGTTAGGTATATTGTACAACATGCATTTTGGGATTGATGCTGGACATTTCTTTAAAATGTGTTTGATTATTAACTTTTCTTCAGAGTTGTCACATCTTGGTTCTTATTTGTTGAAAAACACATGACTGTTAGCTACTTGCTTATGACCCAGTCGGAGTCACGTTAATATTACCTACTCTCTTCGACTTGTTGGTAATGTGGGCAGGGTTTTATCGATTTTTTATTATCGCGTAGCTTGACCGGTGACAGTTCTCACTTTTTCTTCCCACATATATCGCACTTTATTGGACCGCCGCTTTCATCTCCGCACTCGTAAATGTTTCAGTACACTCCGCACTATCACTGGTTGCAGCATTTTTTCCAGCGTTTTCTGTCTCTTTATTTGCTTGAATTTTAATATATGGGATGTTATCCAGAAAAATAAAATATTTTTTTCATTTAGTTAAGCGGTATGAACTTCTTGATGTTGGGGTTATGACTACAGCACCATTACCTTCGTTTCATTTAGATGAATCTGTGTATATATGTATATAATCCTTGGAGTTGTGAAGCATATCATTAAAGGCGTATTTGATTAACTGTGGGTTTGTTGAATGTTTGTCGAAAGAAATGAGAGGAGTTAGGCACCGATGGCTCTTTATTTGCTATGGAGAAATTAAGGACGATTGGAATGGAAAGCATTTTGAAAAAATGTAGTTTAATTGATTTAAGTAGCTTCTAATGCTTGCGTAGAAGGGTTTGGCCGTTCTTGGCTTATTTATGCAGAGATTTAAGAACTTTTTTGTAAATCAATTTTGAACAGTAAAGTTTTTTCGAGTTAAACCTATTTTTTGTCGCATATGGTACACTTAAATAAAGTATTTGGTCTTCTAGAGACGGTACACCAACTTCACAATAAATACTTTCGATTGATCTTGTGCGAAAAGCTCCAGATATTATACGTAAAGAGAGATTGTGAAGATTATTAAGTTTTTTAGCAGTGTCCTAGTGGCTGTAGAATATACAGTAGATCCATAATCTAATTTTGATCTAAATTTATTATATGAAGTTTTCAGCTTAGAGTTTCTTCGAATGTCATGCCCAAGAACTTTATTGACGCTACACGTTTTAGGTTCTTATCACATAGTCTTAGGTTGGGGATGTTTGTGACATTTTTTCTAAAAACAGGATGAAACGAGTTTTTTCAGTGGAAAAACAAATACCTGATTTTGTGACCAGAGTTCAATTCGTTGTTTAAAGTTCTGTGTGTGAAAAAATATATTTTGTATATTTTTACCTTTGCAAAAAACTACGAGATCATCCGCATAGACTCGTGCCTTTACAGGCGAAAGTTATATTTTGCAGGAAGTTTTTAATAAAGAAGAGGGAGTGACCTTGGATCTTCCAACTATGTAATTTTTATTATATAGTAGTGCCAGGATGCATCTAAAGCTCTTGATATGTCGAAAAAAAACCGATAGACATTTACTCCTTAGTGCGAATGCTTCAGAAATGTCACTTTCCAAATCTATGATATTATCTATGGTTGAACTTTGCTCTCTAAAACCATTTTGTTTTGGAATAATTAAATATTGTCTCTCCAGGTACCATCTTTTTTTTTCGTTTGGCTTCATATGGCTGCCATAGGTACCATCTTACTCGATTATAAATAATTTTTTCTAGTAACTTAAACATGACTCATATTAAAGATATCGGTCGGTATGAATCGGAACTTCTTTTAATACTATTAGGTTTTTGTTTAGGTAGTACTGTGAATTCGTGCCATTTTTTATTACAGAGAAACTACAATTTTACATTGTTTTAAAGCACGTGTTTTATTTTTGAAATTAGTTTCCTGAAGACAAATTATATCTGGATTGTATCTGGCCAGAATTATTTGGAGCATCGGAAGGTTATTGTAAAAACCATTAATATCGATCCCGGAGATAACTCACTTTCAGTCTCTGATGTCTCAGTATTCGAGTAAGTCATCTGTAAATAGATCGGTAGTTCCTTTCTTATTTTTGTACATCCAGCTTAAATGGATCTTTGTTTGAAAGAAGGGTATATTGCTGTCAGCATTTTCAATAAAGCTTTAAAATCGTTAGTGTAGTTTTTTATAACGCTGACTGGATCCTGTGCACCATAAACATTTTCAAATAGATCGGATATTAGACTAAAATCAAGAATACATGGAAGGTTTTGCTCTGAGATAAATGCCTTGGCCGGTTCCATGAGTATGTGAGTTTTTTTAGTATTTTTCTTACTTTTTTTTTATGTTTTTTTGATGGAGCATCATTTGGCTTAACAAACGAGTATATACTTGGGTTTGTTGTACGGTTGGAGTTTTTGAGGGGTTAGTTGGACGTATTTGGGCAGCAGTGGATTGCGAAGATGTTGGCGAGTGTTGGTTTTCGTTATAATTTTCAGAATCTAATTCTTGGGTTGTTTTACAATTTGCTGCATTATGGCCTTGCCTTTCACATAAAAAACATACCAATGAACCTTGTGACAAAAAAATCCTATAGTTGGTGTTATCATGATTAATTAATATCGATTCAAGTATTGAAGCAAGCAGTGGTCTGATAAAAATCTGTTGTCTAAAACTATAAACGTGACTGAACCCCAGCAAACTGGCACTTTATTGAGAAATGACATGGAAGACGAGGTTTTAAGGCCCAAACTTTCTTGTATTAGTAAAGTAGGGGGAATGGTGGGACAAACGTTTGACATAATTAGTCCTTATGCTGCGGGAGTGACTAGTTTGATTGCTTGGACTTGTTGATTATTAATTTCTATAGACCCTTCATAATTATTCATGAAGTGTTTAACAACTTTTTTGTTTGCAAGGTACATACACGCTCTGTTGTTCGAAACGTTCCTATTGGAATAAAGGTAATCTTGAAGTTAGATTTTCAATGACTGGGAACACAATAGCTTGGTCTTTGGTAGGAAATTGTTGTTCTATCACACAGAAGAATAATTTTAGGATTTTTTCATTTGGAAGTTTCTGTAATCAGAAGTCCCATCAGTTGAATTTAACATATTTTCTTTATAATTTAAAATTAAGTTAGACCTGAAATACGAACCTGTATTAGAACAGGTGATTTTATTATGTCGTTATAGATAACGAATAGGAGTTTTTATATCAAGCCGAATAACGATAAATACAATAAATTCCCGTGAAATGAATCTGTTTAATATAATTTTTAAGATTACGTACAGGATGGAAGTGAACGCACTCTTATGCACTCATATTGAGAAAATAAAAAAATTTTAATCATCTAAATAACTGTTTTTGTTTGAAGCTGACAAATTCGCACTAACTAGTATGCCTGTCAGGACTGAACCAAAAATTGGACTTGTTTGTATATATTATATATTTTTCTTCCGAATTCTGACATTCTGTCACAATGTCAAGTTAATCCTACAGGATTTTGTTTCTGCTTTAAATTTTGCTTCAGCTAATTTTTTAATTTAGCTACTATCTCTATTCTGAATTTATTTTTTTACCATGCAACATTCATCAGTAAATTCTTGTAGTCCTCTCCCATTTTAATTTTTTTTGCATGTTACGTTATCTTGTACACCTTATGTACTTCTTTGAGTCTCGCCAACAATTAGTATGCAGTTCTTATATTTATTTTCATTTTATATTCTTGTCATAAAGAAATTTATGTGTAACTTGTCAATTTTTACATATTTTTATCTATAACTTTACGTTTTCTTTTGAAATAATATATAAAAATAAATATTATTCCCAACCAATTTCTAGATACAAAATCTAGTTCTTAAATTATCATATTATTTTTAGGATACCGCTTATCATCACTTCTTATCAAATTTGGAATTGACCCACATATACAATTAAATCATCCCCAACTATTAGTCACTTTTCTGTTATAATATCTCAGAATATGTATATAATAGATGATAAAAATTATTTATTTTTTACACCATTCGTTTGACTAAGAAGACATAAAAAACGATTAATAATAATCCTCAATTTTGTTACATCATTGGGAAAATGACCTCGCCAACTACTAAACTACCAAAATATCTAAATTTCAATTACTCGAAACTCCAAAATCTTATCTTAAAGATAATTCCTGAAGCAGAACGGGACGAACGATTTGTGGCGGGCCAGCACTCAGGACTTTCAGGACCTGAAAGTATGAAGTAGGGGAGCAACAACCCCCCCGGAGGGTGAGGAAGGGGGACCGGCGAGGATGCTTTCAGGAGATCGCATCTCTCGGTGGAATGGAGGCCGATATGACAAGATGGCCGAGATATGACGTCACTGCCTCCTCCCAGTATTGATCAAAGGAGGCAGACAAAGCGTCGTACAGGACGGCTTTGGAGATTCTCAAGACGCCAGGATTGTTGGCACGATTCGGAATATGCACTATGATGGAAGGATAAGGATTTATTTTATTTTGGATTTATTGACGGAAACGAATAAAGTTTACGTTGTCAAAATTTTATTTTGTGAAGAAAATATAATTCATTACATTTCTATTTACTTAGTTTGAAGTAAGATAATTACAGAAGTTTACGATTCTATATAATAATTTACTTAATTTATAATAACTTAGAATTCAAACAATTTTCTGAAAATTTCGAATAACACAGGCTAACAAAAAAATTTTGGTTGAAAACTTTTTTGACTTATTTGGTGATTTTTATCGATATTTTTATTTGCTGAAACGCAATCTGGTTTTAGTTGTTTTTGTAATCATACAGTGTTGTAATGTAGGTTTTACTTCTTCTTCTTCTACGACACTACAGCCCAAATTGAGCCTTGCCTCCTTTATTTTTTGCCTGTAACCTTGCTTGTCTGTGGCTGATCTTCATCATACACAAACTCCTAAAAAGGCTTGTGCGTCGCTGTTTACTGTGTCTTCTTAGCGCTTTCTTGGCTTTAAAGCCGGTCTCTTTCACTGCATTCTAGCATTCAGTGCTCTCTTTGGTAGCCTATCCTCTCCATTCTTATCACATGTCCGGCCCATTGCAATCTTTGTATTCTAGTGGAAGTCTGATAGTGGTGCTTCCTTATAAAATTGATAAAGCTCGTTGTTGTATCGATTTCTGAAGATTCCGTTTTCCCTAACAGGTCCTAGTATTCTCCTCAGTGCTTTCCTTTCAAATGTATCAAGTTTGCTTTTAAATGCTTCTTTCAGGACCCATGCTCCACTGCCATAGCATGCTATTGGTCGAATTAAGGTTTTATAGATTCTCATCTTTGTATTTCGGTGGATATTTTTAGACCGAAATATATGGGAGAGGGCAAAATAGAGCTGTGTTTGCCTGCGTTATTCTCTTTCGTATTTCTCCATCTTCTGATCGTCGGCATATATTTCTACTCTCAGGTATATATACTTTCCAACCGTTCAATGTCATCTTCATGTATAATATTTTGTGGGACTACATTTCTTTTCGTCTGTATTATTATTTTTGTTTTTTCTGTGTTAATTTCCAGACGTAGCATTTTTGTTTGCATTTTTCACTCTGCGTTTGCATTTGCCTAACCGCATACTCCAGTGGCAGGTTAAACAAAGTTGGGGCCAGGATAGGTATTACTAGTCAGGTGTAATTGGTTTATACTGTATTTCTCTTTTCTCTGCTACTCACTAAGGTCTCGCGAATTTGCAGACAAAAGTAAACTTTCAGACTCATCAAACATTCTTATTTTTTAAACTTCTTTAACATGTTAGCTCAATGGTACCATATTCTGGGTCTTTTGCCTTCTGCTAAGAATTTTGATTGAATAATGATCATGCTTCTTTCTCATTTTCTTATGGTCATCGTGGTTTCAAAGTTAACGCCGAACATCACTTTTCAAATATTTGGCCCTACAAAGACGCCTTCTTTAAGTTTAGCTTCTTAAAGGTTTGGGAACTTTTGGCAGAGATACTTGAAACAAAATCCATCTTTAGGCAATGGCAAAAAATGTTTCATGAATCCTACATATATACGTAGGGGTGGTAGGAGAATATTTTTAGGATCTACAAAGTTTTAGCGGAGAATGTTCATCTCGCCGGGTTTTAAAGACTCCCTAACAGACCAGTTCTTTCTGCACCAATGTTGATCCTTAGCTCTAGTGTCCCATTCATACAAGAAGCCAAATTTGGTAATGCTACCTTGCTGACCAATAAGAATGCATGTTACTTTTAAATCGCCACATATCATTTAACCATTAGCAGAGTAGCCAATTATATTTAACACTAGTTTTAGGTTTCCATAGCTCTGTTTCAAATGTACAGAATAGCCAAAACGTATAGATGTAAATATACCTACCAATGTCTAATAAAATAGGTTTTAAACTAACTTTGAATTAATCAATAAACAGTCCCCAGTATTTTTTTGTATTCAGTACCGAACTCGTTCATCAGACCTGAAATGTCTGAACAGTACCCTAAATGAGCTTCTTGTTGATCTACTAGTCTTGTTGATACTAGTTCTTGTTGATACTAGTCTAGAATCAAGCAATTCAGCTTTTTCTTTTGTAAAGCCAAGATCCCTAACCAAATGGCTAAGCTTGATCTGTGTAAACAGTTTAGGCTCTATATTTTCTGTTCTGTACTCTTAATCATTTTGCTTATCTAGCTCTGATTGTACATTAGAAAACACTTAAGTTTGATCAAAATTCAAATCGTGCCCTACTTGCCGTATGTCTGATATAAATGATGGTTAAGATAGCTTATTACCTTCTTCTTTTTCGAGTTATGACCAGTAATATCAATACTGCAAAAGTAACAAGCATCAATGTTGTTTCTAGGCTTCCTCCATCACAAAGGAGCTGTAAACTTAAAGGCTTTTTCTCCTTTTTTAATTATTTTCTATGATCGTCAACATAAACATAATGTTACGATAATTATGGCGTTTATAACTATCAATTTATTATGACTAATTCTGTTTTCTGTTCCAGTAAATTCGAAGTTGTTTACAGAAACCTCTAGACCCTAATTTTATGAGTAATCCACGTCTCGAGGCTTTTCAAACAGTTGAAAAACGAGTCGAGCGCCTTCACCAAAATACGAGATTATTCAAGAAGTGTGCCGAATTTTCTAGATGACAACAGTTGTGTATATAAATGAAAGATTTTTTATTTGGCGGTCAGTCATAAGAAGCCCGGGAACCGCGATTTTAAAATGTAACGAAACGAAAGTAAATTATTTGTAATTAGGATTAATAAAGACTTTAATAAATTCGTAATTAGTTATCGTGAGTTTTAATAAATTAGAATATAGACAATAAATTAGAATAAAGACAAATAAATTAGAACTATATAAATATAACAATAACATATAATATGCGCGGTTCAAGATTTATTCTATTCAAAAGATAAGAAATAAACCTTTTCCACAAAGGCTGTAATGTTTCTTTGGTGTTTTTTATTAACAAATTCAACACAAATATATTAAAAACTGTCAGCAGAGGTTTTACAACCACAATTAGACATTTTACTAAGCACATGACCTACTGAAAACAGAAAGTAAGGTTAGGTGGACAATAAACAAAACATCAGCTGTGAATAGATAGTAAACGTGTTTTAGGAGTCTTGTCAACTTTTCTACTTCCCGTACAAGTTATTTTACAATTCCATTTAAACTGTATAAAATCCGTTAACCTCTTAAAAAATTACTAAAAGAAAGAATCAAAATTTAATAAATTTATGTGTAGATGTGAAGAAATGGTAGGTGATATCCCTTAATAAATGTCATATTTGGATTTAGCACCCTAAAAAATATAAGAATAAGGTGTTTCAAGTGATAAGATTTTTTCATCGTTAATCTGTGTAATTGGTATAACCTAAAAATGCTATTTCCGTTGACGGTGAAAGAAATCTTGATAGTTAGATTTGCTTGGTTTTTGTCTTATGGCATCACCGTGCTTGCTTATGCTTTAAGAGTGTTGTTTTACCCTCGGTATGTTTTATTATTGTTTCTTATAGAAAATGTATTTCTAACCTGCTGTTAACTGATTAGTGCTAATATGTTTATACTCATAACTTTTTCTTCCAGTATCGGTAACCAGATCTTACTAGTTATAATTTACTTTAATTAGTAGGATAAGGACAGCTCCCTTAATTTTTCTCTTTTTACTATGTTTCTTTTAAAACTCTGATGCGTCTTTATATTGTAAGAATTGGAAAACTTCTGTTTTTTGTCAACATAGACAAGAAAGTTTTACAAGAAACTGGACAAAAGCAGAAAATAATTCAAACAAGGAAGTGAAGGGACAAGGAGGGTAATATATTGACAGAACAGCAAAAAATACTAAGAAGATAATCAGAACATTTTAAGCAAAAGCTTAAGGGGGATAGGAATGGCGAATTCTGATATACCATTAGGCCAAGTAGACAACAGAAAAAAGAGTTTATTAACAATAACTGACATTAGAACAGCAGTAGATAAATTAAAGATCAATAAATCACCACGATTTGATCAAATATCATTAGAGCTGAGCTAAAAACAATACATGAGCTGATAATAGTGATATGAATAAGCAGTTTTAAGTGAAGTGGAATTGCGTTATAACTGTACTATTACAAAAAAACGGAGACCAGTTGGAATGTGAAAATTACTATAGGATCTTGTTGCAGAACGCAGCATAAAAACTAATGTCCATCATTTATGAAAGATTTAAAATACACGCTGTAAAAATACTTGGTAAATGTCACTGTGGCTGCAGGCAGAAATCAACAATAGACCAAATATTCGTTTTAAGACAGATCTTGGAAAGTTCGCGACTTCGCGTTAAGATAACATCGTCACACATCGTCTGAGCCACCTAGTATCAAAATTACTAAAACATCATTTTTCAAGTTGTAAGATATAATATATGTACTTCCCTGGATTCGTCATATTAATACCTATCGACTGGTAGTAATGTTCAATATTAAAACACCCAAAATTTTGCCTGAAAAATATCACAAAGTGTACCTTTCAGTTTAAAGTAACTTATGTTTTGGAAGATTTCCGTAGTAAATCAACCAATGTTTAAAAGAGCCAATCAAGAGACTTTCTTTCATTCACGTGACCTGAATATTGTAAACAAGAAACATGGCCGATTCACTTAGTTAGTGCTTGGTTATTTACAATTTTTGCGCATTTTAAGTTAATACAAAAAAAAATATTTCACCCGTTCCAGTAACACTAACTGAATGCCGAAAAAGAATTAGAAAACCTGAAAAATGGAAATGTAATGTTAAGAAACGACTCAGGTAAGCGTATTATTTGTAACAGTATGGCTTAAACATTTATTTAAATTTAAAATCTCCTGTTTTTGACTCACCAATTTTTTAGAAGATCTGAAAATAGATCTCCTAAATCTTTTCTTTATTTCAGATACATACATCGGAAAAGTACCAAAATAACCGCAAAAGTGCCACTACAAATCAACATCTTTTGAGTACAGAAAATTGAAACTAAGTGAACTTGCAGAAGTCAATAAACGATTCTACTCCAATTTAACAAATATTGCACAAGATGTATTTATATTAAATAGCATTGAAATAGTGGATGTAAAAGACAACGTAAGCAGCAATAATTGCGAGAAGGGAGGTCCAGGAGATCAGCGAAAACAACAGCGTGCAAGAATCTTATTAATTTAAAAGATAATACCGATGTGAATATCTGCCCAAAAGCATTTTTAAATATATTTCGTATTACACGACAAAGAGTTAGAACAATCACTGAAAATTATAAAAAAGACAATAATGTACCTATTGAAAGAAGGGGTGGAGACAGAAAGACATCAAAATTTGTAACTAAGAAGTTAAGTGTTATGGTCTTATAATGAAGCTAAAATGTATTAAGTCACAATATTGCATTGGCAAATCCGAACGGAGATATATGTCTGAAAGCTTAAACATTACTAAGCTCTACAGTTTTTACTTATACGGCAAGTACCTTATAATTTAGGCTTTCGTACACCACGTACAGATATGTGTTTCACATGGTTATCACTAGAGGAAAAATTTAACGATCGGAAAGAGGTGAGAAAGCTAATTTAATATATCAAAAAAGAATCCACAAGCTACGAGCCAGGGCATTCTACAATTTACTGAAGAAAGAAAATATCAACATAACCACTTTCTCCTTCGAACTTCGGAAAAAGCTGTCCTTGCCAAAAGTGCCAGACCAGCACGCATATTACATCAGGCTGAATCACGTATGGCTGGATCAAGGACCAATAACTACTATGAGACTTGTGTCTCATGACGGATGTGGCGGTCAAAATAAGAATAGGATTGTGCTTACTAAGTGCTTGACATGGTTATGCAAGCAAGCTCCAGTGAATATAAACACATTAGAGCTATTATTACCTATTAGAGAGCACTCATTTATCTTTCCCAATAGAATATTTGGGCTGATTTAAAAAGAAATAAAAAGAAGTTGTAGCAAATCCTGCAGAATATTACAATTATATCACTGTTTTATTAGCTGACCAAGATTTTAACTTTTTCGTCTAAAAGATCGAGGCTGATAGCTTCATTAAAGTTACAAGGCAGTGCCATTTTAAACTTACCGAATGTAAACGATTTTATCTGCAGCGATCTATCAAAAAACCTGGAGACATTTTCGTGAAGGGATTAAATTTCAACGTTTCAACTGAAGTGTTTAGAAAGATTAAAGAAAGGTTATCTCGTATTATTCCTACAATCAGCCACAATAAGACGATTTTGGAGGTGAACCAACGGAAATGATCCAAATTCTACGAGGCGTTAGACAAGGTTGTATACTTTCACCTATATTATTTAATCTATATTCAGAGGAAATATTTAGTGAAGCCTTGGAAAAATGCGAACATGGAATACTTCTAAATGGAGAACGCCTAAACAACATCCGTTATGCAGACGACACCGTTATTTTTGCAGACAGTTTGAACAGTTTACAGCAACTAATAAACAAAGTAAATGAAGTAAGTGAAAGATTTGGACTTCAAGTAAATATAACAAAAACTAAATTTATGATCATCAGCAAAAATAAAGTTAGAGACGCTCAACTACTTATCAATAATACACCAGTGGACCGAGTAAAACAATATAACTATCTTGGAACAACAGTAAATGAACAATGGGATCACTCACAGGAAATAAAATGTAGAATAGAGAAGGCTAGGAGTGCATTCAATAACATGGCCAAACTCTTTAAAAGCCACAATCTTAATCTGGAGATAAAAGTAAGGCTCCTACGATGTTATATCTTCTCAATATTGTATTACGGAGTTGAATCCTGGACACTAACTGAAGCAATGGAGAAAAAACTTGAAGCCTTCGAGATGTGGCTATACAGGCGAATTCTAAGGATATCATGGACAGACAAGATAACCAACGAGACCGTATTACGAAGAGTGGGCAAAGAAAGAGAGGTGATGTATACCATTAAAAGGAGAAAGTTGGAATATCTCGGACATATAATGAGAAACAGCACTAAATACAGATTACTGAAGGTAATCCTACAGGGTAAAGTATTCGGAAAGCGAGGAATTGGGAGAAGGAGAATATTATGGTTGAAGAACCTGAGGAAATGGTTCTCCACAACAACAACGAATTTATTTAAAGCAGCAGTTAATAAAATAATTATAGCCAGAATGATTGCCAATATTCGGAACGAATAGGCACTGAAAGAAGAAGATTCCTACCATATTTAAAGTCAACACTATACAAAAGTCAGTTGAGAGAAGTTGAAAAAGCCGTCAAGAATTTTCTTGAAATTCATTTTGGAGACACGTGACTCCAAAATCCAAGGTTGGAATACTACAAAGCATGTTTACACAATATGGATCTACCAATTGTACCTAACTAACTAACTAAAATAAAATTAATTTTGATAAGATTGACTTTTAATTTAATTAGACCCACTTGAAGGCAGCGAAATCTGTATCAAAGTAATAAAAGTTACAGTATTACTATCACACTCGCCAATGTTCATTTTTTTTTATTTTCTCAGTAAATACTTGACAGACTATAAAAAATGTGTGCGAAACAAAACCCCCATTACATATCTACAACAAATTATAATAATTCGGCAAATCGTAACCAAATTAAAGCTACCACAGAACTTGACGGTTTCTGTAAAATTGGTCAAGATGGAGAGTGGCGATTTTAATAATAGGCGATTTTATCTTTTCATATATTTCGAAAGCACACATAACAATATAAACCGAGAATGCCTAATACAAATAAACAAAGAATTTAATATACCAAAACAACTAAAATATATATATATATATATATATATATATATATATATATATATATATATATATATATATATATAAATATATTCGGTTTTATAACGTCTTACGACGTTGTCCGACTCCCAAACGCCACTGTATTCAGATTTCGAGCGCTAATCGCTTTCCTAACTCCCAGGTTCCAGCTCTGTGGTGGTCTTCCTAGTTTCCTCTTATCTGGGGGTTGCCACATCATCGTTTTTTTAGGCAATCTTTCGCCCCTTATTCGGCTCACATGCCCATACCATATGAGCTGTTTTCTCTCAATATCCTCAACTGTAGTTGAGAATTACCTCTATACCCATTTGTTGTTTTATCACTTCATTCCGTATTCTGTCATCTCTTGATATTCTTATCGATCTTCTGATGGCATCCATTTCCGTGGCTTCGACCTTTTTGTTATATTTCTCGGTTATTCTCAATGTCTCAACTCCATAAAGTAGGCTAGTTTTAACCATCGTCTCATAGATGTTCCATTTTCTTTTCTTTGATATTTCTTTACTGCATAGAACTCCGTTCAAACATGCTATAGCTCTTCGTGCTTGTACAATTCGATGTTCTATTTCTTGTTCGTCTTTTCCACTACGGTCGAAGATGACGCCCAGCTATTTATATTCGTCACATGGATTTATTTTTTGATTGTCATCGATATCGAGTTGTTCTGCTTCAGCTCCAATTGAGAGGTATTTTGTCTTTTCTAAATTGATATTTAATCCCCATTTCTGGTATTCTTCAATTAGTTTTCTAAGCTTGTATTCCTTGTCATCTTTGTCATTTGTGATCACCACCTGATCATCTGCAAACTGTAAAGTATATATGTAATCCTGATCATATAATTATATACCCATTCCTTTGACTTTCCTTTTCCATTGTTTCAGAGCTGCAGAGATATAAATCTTAAATAGAGTCGGAGAGATACAACATCCTTGTCTGAGACCCTTAGTAATTGCAAATTTTCCAGCTAAGAGGTTTTCGAATTTCATTTGGGAGTTTGAACCATAATATAAATCTTTGAGAGCACTAACCAATGTTTGATGTATGTTTGATGTGCCCAGGACTTCCTATAGTTTATTTAGCGGGACTGTATCATATGCCTTCTCAAGATCTACACAAGTCATATGTAACTCTCTATTTGTCACAATTTTCTTTTCTATAATTTGTTTAAGACAAAAGATGTTATTCGTAACAACTAAAGTATTCATATTTATTATAATACATAACTTCCAGTATTGATAAAAGAAACTCCAAAAGAAGAAAACAAAAACCAGATACAAAACGAATTTACGGAATTAATAGTGGTGAAACTTAGACTACGTTAAGGAGACGCCCTTTCAGCATCATGTTGGAGAGAATAATAAGAATAATATGAGAAGCAACTGTCAATAATCGAGAAACAATAATTAATAAAAATGGGTAAATAATATGAGAAATAGATGATGCAAGCAGATGATATTCACATAATCACAAGGTCAGATAGAGAAAAGATTGAGGTATTCAATCAAATGAAATGAGTTGCACAGAACAGTGGCCTTAAAATTAATCAGACCAAAACAAATATACATGCAACTAAAAACGCAGAAATAAAGCAGCTACAAATCTAAAAATAGGAGAATAACACATTGAGGGGGTAAAAAACTTTACGTACTTAGGATCCCTAGTTACGTCTGATAACAGCGTTGCAGGGGAAGTGAAAAGGCGACTTCATTGCCAATAAATGTTACCATGGCCTAATTAGGCAACTAAGATCAGTTAACGTCACTATAAAATTAAAATGAAAAATATGCAAAATTTTAATAAGATCCCTAGTCACTAACACATTTAAAAGAATAATCGTGCGACCCTTAAAAAAGGCATAAAATAAAATGGAAATTGGCGAAGAAGATAAGTAATATTCAATAAAATAGGAGAGTTGCGTTGGATGGGACATGGGGAAGCAATGGAAGAAGGCAAAATGTTAAACAAAATAAGCAAGCAAGTGCCAGTAAGAAAAAAATAAGAGAAAGACAGAAGTTAAGGAAAATGATATGACAACCTTAAAAATAAAAAAAATTGGTAGAAACAAGCACGAAACAGATCATAATATGGAAAATCTGAACAGATCAAGACCCAAAAAGGATTGTCGAACCAGTGATGATGATGATATGGTATACGGATTATATATTTAAATGTTTTATTTTAAATTGCATGGCATTCTATGATGTTTTTTTTTTCAATACAAAAAATTGCATAAGTTAAAAGTTTTAATAACTTTGATATTAAAGAATGAAATATTACATGTTTTAATATCGTTATTTTTCTTCGTTTGCGAATAGTCTTTGATAAATCTGCAGTGCGTACAGGTAATCCTCAACCACCAATCCTCTTCAGTAATAATAAATCAAACGGTCCTTTGTTCCGTTTTCTACAAGCTACCAGTGTCCCACACTTAGGTCGGGATTATCGGAAGTGTAAATTTAATCCTGACATTAGCCTTTTCGTTGCGGAGTGCAAAGTCAGAAGGGCTGAATATCCTGAAAAGGACCAAGCATTACGTTCGAACGTGCGCCTCCACCCCAAAGTCATATAAATAGTGGATTAAGTGACCGACGAACGGCGATCACGTGACTCGAATGAAAAACTGGCGAATGCAACGCCGTTTCAGATTAGAATTGATATCGAGAACGATAATGCGGATATTTTTTGGGAATAACAACAATGATATGTAATATAAGTTTCAGGATTGGTTATATGTTTGAAATATATTAAACTTATTATAAAAGGTCAAATACACTTCACGAATAAAGTCAATTACACATAGTATACAGGGTGTCCAGAAATTCTCCTGACAAACGAAAACCGAAGATTCCTCAGATAATTTTAAGATGATTTAACCCAATTCACCTAGTCCGAGAATGCTTCCTAAGGGAGCTACAGCTCTTTGAAGATGGCGCCTTGTAAGTAGTTTTTTTGTAATAAATTCAGAGATAAATCGATTTCTTTAATTTCGAATTTTTAGTACCGTTCATAGGCGTCCGCTTTGGGTAGATTAACGGTTATTTTGACGCATACCTTCTTTGTCTTTGTTTAAGTATTTATGATACTAGATTATTAAATATTTAGGTATTCTAGTTCTAAAAGGTACTTTTACTCTATGTCGGTAGGATACACCGTTTTCGAGATAAATCGATTTGAAAATTTTTTTTCGTCATGAAAGTTAAATTAATATTTTTTGCACCAGTTGCTTTTGAACTGTCAACAGGACAAAAATACGAGTATCAGCAAAAGAACAAATATCAAAGATAGATAGTAACAAAAAAAGCTTAATGTGATGACACTATCTTGCAAAAATTCCATTTTTTGAACGAATTTCTAAATTCGTTCCAAGCATCTTGAATCCTTAGCCAGAGTTATGCACAATTTTGCA
Source organism: Diabrotica balteata (assembly GCA_918026665.1). Taxonomy (NCBI): domain Eukaryota; kingdom Metazoa; phylum Arthropoda; class Insecta; order Coleoptera; family Chrysomelidae; genus Diabrotica; species Diabrotica balteata. The sequence continues at coordinate 74,051,983 of OU898277.1, forward strand.
TCAGAATAAAAGAAACAAATGCTTTTATATATCCTCAAATACAATAATCGCAAGAATTCAAACCCGGCGACCTTGCTGGCAAAGCAACTGGACCATTTTTCACTTCTCTTCACTGGACTCTTCCAATCCAGCGGTCTTCTTAGTTATTATCAAGAAAGCCTCGTACATTCTGTTTATAGTTGGCCAGACAGCCATCATCTAGAAACCATAATTTTTGCTAAATATTTTAAAGCACATCATTCAATTCATCAGGTAAAACATTTTGCAGGAAAAGTAAATACTTAGTCAGCATCATTTAAACGAGCAAGCATTTCCACGAGTCCAAGTCGATAAACGTCAACTACTTCTATTCAGATGTTTATGCTAAACCTATGCTGATGCTTAAGTTTTTGAACAACGTGGGGATTATCACACACGTGCGAATAATAATGTGCATTATATACATTAAAAATTTCATTTTTTTGTAAATGTAGCTTCGTCGCAAAACAAAATGTATCTGAAAAATCTTCATTTGGAGTTTTCTGATTTTGTAACCATGACTGAGAAGGAAAATCTCCTTGTAGTAGTACTTGTACATTTGTAAAATAAAAATGATATAAACATTTGTTAAGTAAGATATTTCCTGCGGAAGATTTTGAAATTGTGCGATACATGGCAAATAGTCTTAGAACGCTAATTTCTAAATTTTCCTCAACTTCCTTTAAAATAACATCTTTATGTGCTGCTGTTACGTCATTATGTCGCCATGTTTTATTATTTTTTGGGGACACTAAACTTGTTTCTCTTAATCGGGAAATTTTTCAGCGTATATACCTTACTGTTCGAGTGTTACATCTCACTTCGCAATAAACTAAATATATATTAGCGTATTGTTTATTAGTAAAAATCGTTTTTGTTGCATTGAAATTGTTGTGTTTGAATGCCAAAAATGAATAATTAAAAGAAAAACTTCACGAACTGACAACAATTTGACAATGAAAAACGTAGGTCGTTAGTTAAAATATTCGTTGACCTGCCCATGAACGGTACTAGAAATTCGCAATTAAATGAATCGATTCAACTTTGGAGGATAAATAATATATATTATTAATAAATAATTATTATTATATATATAACTATAATATATATATATATATATATATATATATATATATTTATATATATATATATATATGTTGAACAATTATTCGGGAAAATATCCGTTGGTCATTTTTAATTGCAGACGTTTCGCCAAGGTCTCACTTGGCATCTTCTGTGCGTTGTCTTCGGTCTCGTAGTCGGTAACTGAATGAGCTGCGCTCAGTCCTCACTTCTTTTATATCGTGCGCTGTTCGAGCGGATCAGCTCGAACAGCGCACGATATAAAGAAAGTGAGGACTGAGCGCAGCTCATTCAGTTACCGACTACGAGACCGAAGACAACGCACAGAAGATGCCAAGTGAGACCTTGGCGAAACGTCTGCAATTAAAAAATGACCAACGGATATTTTCCCGGATAATTGTTCAACATATTACTCATCCGTGAAACACTTCAAACTAACTTATATAATATATATATTACAGATTGAACCAAATTAAAACGGAACATACAATTTAATACATGTCTGTTTGAACTGCATTTGAAATAGTGGACCAATATAAACTTGGACAAAAATAAATCCATACCTGGTATAGACATTGTATAAAAATATCGTTCAACTATCTGTCTCGCAACAAAGTTGTTTGCGTAGACGGGTTTGTCTAAGGAAGTGATAATAGTTCAGGAAATAAAGCTCCAAAAAAGTTAAAACCTCGCAATTTTTTCGTCCTGCATGTATCCAGTTGAAATTATTAAATGAAGGTAGGTGATCAGCCCAAGGATCAAAATCTATATCGACCGAAGTCCGCTGAAGGGTTTTAGGGGTGAAACTACCCTAATTGTCAAAAATTATAAAATAACATATTAAACCTGAGATGGGTAAGATTTGGTTTGAATTAGTTAAATAATGAATATTTTATACTTTTGAATAGAGTTCCATCATATTTTCAACCACTTAAAAAGCAACCTTTGTTAGAGATTAATGTAAAAATTACTAATTCTAAAAAATGATTTTCGCCTTCGATCGATTTGGATAAAAATTTGAATTTAAGCTCAATTCACCCGCTGCTTTATAGTTTATGTCATGCCGATAAACCTGATTGTTCTTAGGGTGAAAACTACACCCTAATTTTCAAAAATTGTAAAATAATATTACAAATCTTAAGATCAGTGAAATTTGGTTTGGATTGGTTAAATAGTGATTTTTTTATACTTTAAAATACAAATTCATACATTTTCAACCTTAAAAATCAATTGTTATGAGTGCTATAGGTGAAAACAATTTTTTGCCAAAATTTTTCAAATTTTCAACTTTTTAAAATCACCCTTTACACATTGCAGTTTTTATAAACTATTTTATAAGATATAAATTGAAAAAAGTAAAATTAAATACAAAAAAATTTATCAACATAAAAAGGCACATTTATTCTTATTACATTTGCATAAATAGTTCAAAATATTTACATTTATAGGTAAAACAATTATAATATTAATTTTATTCGTCATCAATTACATCTTCATCGTGATCTATGTCATCCTCATCTTCTTCAATATTGGTGGAATGTTATTGCACCCTTCACCTGAGCAACAAGTAGAGTTACAGTATAAACCAACTTTTCTGCACCCACATGAAACGCCGCATTTTTTGCATTGGCAAAAAATAATTTTCAAAGTTCATCGAGTGCAGGTTGTTTGTTCATGCGTACGGGTAATAACAAACCATCTTTGGAAAACCATCCCAATTGTTGCTCTGATATTTTCATTGTCAAGCCATAGACATATGAGCAGATGTTTTATTCTGTTGTATGGGATTTCAAAATAAGAACGCTTAAAATTTCGAATGTATAACGCCCCACTAGCTAATATACCGGTTTTGTAGAATATTATGCTCCGAAATGTACTGTACTATACTAATGGACATTTTCCGGAAAAAAATTAACTAGTTTTTTTAACGTATTTCCTTTAATTTTTAAAGATAGAGTGTTTCTTCAAAACGATTCGTAGAGGTTTTTAAGAGCTACAAGGATCTGTGAATTAAATCTTTTTGGAACCCTTGGTTTTTAAATGGGGTGAGTTTAAAGGGCTCGAAAAAGTTGGTGCTTGATCGTAAATCGATGCTTTAAACGGCTATATCTCGCCAAATATTCATTGTACAACAAATCAAATAAAGGATAATTTTAGTCATTAAAAAGCTACAATTTGGTAATTTTATTTTTTTCATATATTCAGTATTTTCGGGCATATTTAAAAAAAAGGAGGGTAAAAAAATATAAATTGTAAATCGTTTCTCGCTTTAAGCTGTACTTTTTCTAAAACTAAGCATTTTAAATGGGTTTAAACTTCTTGTACTATTAACAATACATTTACAAAGGGAATTGCAGAAGGGTAAAGATCGATTTTGATTATGGGCGTGGTTAGGGGTTCTTTTCATCGATTTTTTCGTAAAACATGAGGTATTTGACCTTATTTTCATCAAACTCACTCAATTTTTGAGCTAGATTCTTTTTTATGATACGTCTATTTATGCTCTTTGGTTTTGTGAGTTTTCTTCAAAAATGCATCATTTTCCGATATTTGACTGTGAATCTTTCAAATTTGGCATTTGAAGAAAACCGCTAAACATTGATAGGCCGTATTCGGTTCCTATTATATCACAAAAACATTTTAAAAATAAATTGTATTTGTCTTTTTAAAAGCTACAAATTTGTTTTCTACAATTTTTTTGATAAAAGACCATTTTCGAGTTATCGCGAAAAATCGATTAAAACGTGGATTTTTCGTCTAAAAGTTGTGACTTTCAATCGCGAATAACTTGAAAAATTCATTTTATAAAAAAAATGTATAGCACATTTTTTGTTTATAATCACTTTTTTAATCGAAACTGTAGTTAAAATGTAAAAAAAAATTTCACCCGGAGATGGGGTGGCAACACCCCTAGGCTTTGGCGCACTTTGGTTCGGTATATATTTTGATCCTTAGGCTATTACCTTCTGTTAAATTTCAAGTCAATCTACGCAGCACGAAAAAATTGCGAGGTGAAATACTTCATTTCCTGGACTATAACTGGTTTGACAGCATAATAAAATCGTATGATTTATGTGTAGCTTTCAATTTTTATGAGTTCAGAATCAGCAGCTCGCTGAAGTATTGGATTTTTATAATATAATTATTTGACAATATTTTGTTGGCCAACCACCTACAGCAGGAATTGAGCCGAAATACATTATATTCCATGTTCCGAATTGTATTTCGTTCATATTGTAATATTAATAATATATATATATAATATATATAGTATATAAGAAAAAAGAAAGAAAGAAGTGACTCGTTTGGAAAAAATATAAAACTGTTTTTGATGGATTGGAGTCAATATTTATTGACTCCAACCCATCAAAAACAGTTTTATATATATATATATATATATATATATATATATATATATATATATATATATATATATATATATATATATATTATATATATGTATATATATATATATATAATTATATATATATATATATATTTATATATATAATATATATATATATATATATTATATATATGTATATATATTATTAAAACTTAATGATAGCGGTAGTGAATTTAGGGACGATAATGATGATTTATAAATTTAAATAATCAGTAAGTAGACGATTATAATGTTATTTACAAAATAATTGTACAGCAGATTAACCATTATATTTATACAGTCATTATTAGTCAAATAAACAATAATACTTAAAATTTCATTTGAAGTTTTGCTCCTCATTTTATATAAATTAACTCTAACTGATAATACAGGCAAATATATTCTAAACAAAGTAAGTAATAAAAATGATTATGGAGAACTCCAGTGCAGTTTATCGTGCCTTTTACTACAAAGAAAGATTTTCTGCGATTTCCATGAATCGTTTAGAGGTGTAAGTTGGTTAAATGTACTGTAGTTAAGCAAGGTTTGCAGATTGTTAAAAATAATAATATTGTCAATATGTAATTGTTAAAAAAGAGTGTGATAAGTGTATTGGTTCTACCGTAGGAGCTCAAACCTTCAGCAGTCATGATTCCGTAAGCGAAATAAAACATCAAATCCAAGACTAAAGCAAATGTATCGGGATGACTGAAAAAAATAGTCAGGAATAATAAATACATGACAAGAGAGACAAGGTGATAATACACGAGATCTACAACGAAAGGTTAACGTCGACGTCTAATTAAAAGGTTTAAAGATTTATTTAAAAGAATCCTTTTGGACTACATCACGGGAGGTTTTCGGAATGACGATTCCATCGTCTGTGCTACTACTAGGTAGACGAGGTATGTTTGAAGCCACTAAATATGTGATTTTCTGTTGCTGATTATTTTATTGGATGTTAAAGTTTAAAACAGATTTACTTCATGGCAACGTACAACTCCCAAACTGGGGTTGCTGGCGCTGAGACGTAGTTTCTGTAAAGACCTTAGGCAGCAACTGATCAAAATAACAAATTAGCATGAAAAATTCATGTCTATGTTATAACATGCGAAATGGACAACACAGTTAATTATATTATCTTATTTTATTGTCATGTATACGAGTATATTACCATTGTTTATACTAAATACTACTTTTAATCATGCAATAAATACAATTTTTTTAGCTGATTTTTTCGATCTAATTTAGTATCCTATACATTTCTCCTTCTCTTTATATCGTATAAAAGTCTGTGAGAAATATTAATTCTATCACAGTTTCCCATCCAGAGCCACCGACTTGATTAACAAATCATCCAAACAATATGGAGCTAATTGAAAATGTAAAAAAAGAGTCAGTGACGACAAACATCATCATACTGGGTGTGTCAGAGTCACAGAGACATCTCCCAGCATAAGTCCTCTGTCACTTTGATTGATCGGAATCGCTGGAGCGTGCCTCACTCGCTTTAGCTCTGTGTGAAAATCCCTGTGTCGACGTCGAGACGCCCTTGGACTTGAACACAGGAGCGCACGGGGTTTTATGTATACACTTACTAAAACAGTTGATAAAATAATTCTGTAGGTGTAGAATTAAAGCATAATCAATACAGAATATAATTCGAGTGACGAATATAATTCCTCACAGTTTTGTGGTCTAAGAATTATATCAATATGCCAATATATATTCTTATGGTGCATCTAGTATTGTATCTACTATACTTATACAGGATGCTCCAAACCTCTGACTTTTTTTGATTACGGCTAAACTATAGAATATATAAAAAAATGTTACTAACACAACTGACGTATATCAAAGACTCTATCATTTAAAATTATTTTTGATATACAGGGTTAGTCAGAACAACGAAAGTAACCAAAGTTTTGTTTTTTAAATTGAAGACACTGCATATTAAACCTTTTTTAAATATATTTTTTAAAAATCTGAGGAGTTGGTATAAAGTTTTAAAGGACCAAAGTTATTAATTTTTGAAACTTTTATTGAGAAAAATGGTAATATTTAAAGGGTTGTGGATTAGGTCTCCAAGGTAATAAAAATGTAAATGATATTTTAAATCTAAAAATGAATATTTTTTAGTGTAGTGTTCTTTTTAAATAATATATTTTTAACATCCAGCCATACAAATTTTTTTCTTTTTTTTTTAATGAAACTTGGAATGTTAGAAGTCTACATCAAACTGGAAAAGTATATAATGCTGTTAAAGAAATGGAAAGGCTAAATATAGATATTTTAGGAATCAGCGATGTCCAATGGCCCGACTCAGGAAAAATAAAAATCAACAATAAAACAATATATTATTCAGGAAGTCAAGACGGTTCACACTGATATGGTGTCGGTATAATATTAAACAAAAACATTGATGAAGCTGTAATAAATATCACTCCATACCCCAACAGAATTATACTCTTACAATTAAACCAGAACAAACCCAAAATAAATATCCTACAAGTTTATGCTCCAAGTGCGGACAAATCAGAGAGCGATATTGAAACTTTCTACTAAGGCCTAGAAAACATTTTAAAATCCGTTAAAACGCAAGATGTAACAATTATAATGGGAGACTTTAACGTAAAGGTTGGGGAAGAAAAAGTACAGGAAGAATGTACAGGAGGATATGGTCTGGGCAACAGAAACGAAAGTGGTAACAGTTTTATCGAATTTTGCCGAAACAATAATTTTGTTATAACTAATACATTGTTCAAAATGCCAAAGAGAAGACTATATACCTGAAAGTCACCAGCAGATCAAGAAGAGAGAATTATAAGAAACCAAATAGACTATGTATTAGTTAGACAAAGATACAGGAACGCAATTATATTCGCAAAAACCTATCCAAGTGTCGACATAGGATCAGATCACAACCCAGTACTGACCAAAATTAGGCTCAAAATGCAACAAAACAACAAATGCAAAATCGATAAAAGTAAATTAAGGAACCCACTCATAAGGCAACGCCTGGTAGATGGAATCAACAACGGATTAATAAATGTTAAAGAACAAATTCTGCAAAATACTGAGACGGATAAAAAATGGTTATTAATAAAGACAGAAATAGATAAAAGTCAAAAAGAAATTCTAATACCAACCAGATATAAAAAGAAGCAATGGATGGCGGAAAATATTTTAGATTTAATGGAAGAAAGACGTCAATATTAAAATAAAGATAATCAGATGTACAAAAAAGTGGATAAACAAATACAATACATAATTAAGAAAGCGAAAAAACAATGGTTAAAAGAACAATGCGCAGAAATAGAAGTATGTAAGAAAAGACATGATAGTTTTAACACACATAAAAAAATTAAAGAATTAACTCACAACAATAGAACAAGAAAACCGGGAATACTGAAAGATGCAAATGGGAAACTTGTGTTGAATACTAAAAAAAATAAAGACATGGACAGAATACATCAAATTAAAATGGCATTAAAAACAGCAAAAATAGTAAAGCAGTAGGTCCAGACCAAATCCCTATAGAAACCTTAAAATGCATAAATGATGAAACCTTAGGCAGTATAGTGGACTTATTTAGCTCGGTATACAAAACAGGGCACATACCGAAACAATGGTTACTCTCCACCCTTTGTGCTATCCCTAAAAATACAAACGGTAAATATTGCAGAGAATACAGAACAATATCACTAATAAGTCACATTCTCAAATTATTCTTGAAAATAAATATCGAGTCCGAGTCGTATAAATAAAAAACTGGAACAAGGAATAGATGATAGTCAGTTTGGGTTCAGAAACGGACTAGGAACCAGAGCCAACCAATTACTGCTAAACAGAACAAACAGTTTCTGTGAAAAATATGGACTAAAAATGAATGTAAAAAATACCAAATATATGATAATAACAGAGAAAATAAATATACTAACAAACATACATTTGTGAAATGTACCGATAGGAAGGGTTGATAAATACAAATACCTAGAAACCTGGATTTCAGACAATAATGATCAAACAACCGAAATAAGAGCCAGGATAGAAATAGCAATAAATGCGTTTGTAAAAATGAAAACAATTCTCTGCAACAAAGACCTAGGACTAAAAGTAAGAGCACTGAGATGCTACGTGTTTTCGATACTGCAATATGGTCTTGAAAGCTGGACATTGAAACAAGAACACATAAATAAATTACAGTGCTTTGAAATGTGGTGTTACAGGAGAATGCTTATAATAGCATGGACACAGAAGAAAACTAACACAGAAGTATTGCGAGAAATGGGCAAAGAATGCGAAATAATAAACACAATAAAAATAAGAAAGTTACAATATCTGAGACACGTAATGAGGGGACAGGGATATGAACTGCTAAGGCTGATAATACAGGAAAGATAAGAGAAGAAATGAGTATAGGAAGAAGGAAAGTGTCATGGTTAAAGAATTTAAGGGACTGGTTCAAATGCAGTTCTATATAACTCTTCAGAGCAGCAGTAGATAGAGTAAAGATAGTGATGATGATATCAAACCTCCTATTGGGAGACGGCACTTAAAAAAGACTGTCTATTAGTCTTGTATTTTGTAGAATATATTACAACCTTTCTTTTAATATCAGGTTTTAGATACCTAGCATGTTTCGTTTTGTAGATATTTAGAGAAAAACTAGGTATAGATTTTGTTTTTGCAGATTTTTTCTTAATGAATTTTGTATTACTATTATAATATAACAAACAAAAATTATCAAAATTAAAATATAATTGTTTAAACATAAATCAAATACGATAAATGACAAAAAAACGTATGCTATTAAAAATGAGTCGAATTTAATAACTCATTATGTTACAATATAATATTTACCTAATCGATAAGTTATATTTGTAAATCATCATCATAATCGTCATCATCATCATTATCATCATCATTATCATCAACCTGTGTGAGTCCATTGCTTAGATATATTCTCCCTCAGCTCTTTCTATTTATATTTGTCTTGTGCGGCTTGCATCCAGTTATTGCTAACATGCTTCAGGTCGTCAGTCCATTTAGTTGGTATGCGGCCTCTGCTCCGTAGTTCTTATTGTCTTGGTCTGCACTGGAGATTATCTGGTAATCTGGTGACATTTCCTGTCCAATTCCATTTTATAATCGCGATTTTTTTTTTATGATGTCTGTTGTTTTTGTTCTACGACGTATTTATTCGTTTGGGATTCGACCTCTTAGTGAGATATCTAACATCTGGCGCTCAATAGCCCTCTGAGTCACGCGAATATTATTCACTACCTTTTTTGTTAGTGGTTATATTATAAATGCATTATTAATGCCCAGTTGCACCAACTAACTGTAAATCAACTGATTTGCTAACCGTCAATTTGACGATTTAAATTAACGATCAATGGTTATTTTTCAAACGAGTTGCACCATTCTAAAAAACTACTGGTTTACAAACCGACAATTTATACGTGGCAACATTACACGAGTACAAATTATTTCGATAATTTCATTCGAATCGGAGTGTGATCTGTCAAAAATATTGTCAACAAAGAAAGTTTTGTAAGGTTATGCCCAATGACGTATAATATACATCGAGTTAGGGTTATGCCAATTAAAAAAAAATTGAACATTAAACTATTATCATAACATTGTCAAAGACCAAGTCAAATACCATTTACACCATGGTCTTTTGAACATTGTTTTATTGCAATTTTGTGTGTGTAGTGTTACTTAAGATGGAAAATAAAGGAAGCTACTTCTCTAGTTTAGAGAAAGATATAATTTTAGATCTAGCAATTAAAAATAAATTTATTATAGAAAATAAACATTCTAAAAAAACACTGTTTTCTTGCTTACTCGATATCTGAAACTAATTAACTTCATTATATTTATTATACAAGCATTGCGATCTCTTACATATCTTATATTTGGTAAAATATGCATTATATTTTCCAAATCGTCAGAAGATGAACTCAACGACGACAATGATGATAAATCCATTTTTTTAATTATAATCTATACTTTAAATAAAATCTTTGCTAAAACACTTTAATAATATAAACAGTGTAAAAGTGAGGTTAAAAACAGTCGATTTTTTAAATAACCGTAGCAAATCGGTTGGTTACTTTTGACAGATCAAAAACAGTCGGTTCCAATAAAGTAATGGTTGGTGCAACACATTCTAAAATAAACGGGCAATCCAAATCAAAAAATCAATCGTTTATTTGTTGGTGTAACTGGACACAAATATATTAATAAATATTTAAAAAGTTGTCCAATATATTCAAGACAGTCGCATACGGTTGACAAAGGATTACCGAACGCCCTATAGCATTTCAGGTTCAAAGCTGACAAGTACATTATTTCTACGTATTTTTTTATTATACTGTCTTATGCGGTCATCGTAGTATACTATATTATTAATGAAACCATACAAAAATAGTTTTTAATACATTATCAAATTCAACTGTCGCTGTAGTTATTATTTAGCACACGCCTAAGTGAGAGCGCCCACCAAACTGGCATGGCAAGTTGCAAGTAGCAAGTAGCACGCGTCTAGCATGTTACTTAAAATGCAAGCCAATGTAGCCAATGCAAACGAATGAGTAGAATGAATGACGTCACTGTCACTTTAGTGTGCGCTGAATCATTCGTTTTCATATATATATATATATATATATATATATATATATATATATATATATATATATATATATATATATTCAGCCTAAAGCTAAAATTAACACGATTACATGAATTAATACTAAACTCTACAGGCTTCCGGGTTAAAACGCGTCGATTATCACTGCGACGAGCTTTCGACATCCTCTTTGATGTCTTCCTCAGCGCCTCCGAAGTCTCAGTCTCCCGAGGACCCGACACTACTACACTGATCACTAACCAATGCATTGATTAGTGATGATTGTAGTGCAATGTCCGAAATCCTTGTTTTATTTTTATTACTTGTCCTCCCATATTTTTGTAGTACTTCATTCCATATTTCTATATTTCTTCGTAGTTACTTCTCATTTTAGGCAATATGAATACGTCGTCGGAGAATGCCCTTCTGTTCTCCTTGTCTCATACTCTCATTTATAGTAAATGGTTTTCATGTTCTGTTTTGACTTATGGCATACTTGATATTGCTGTTGTAAATATTTTTAATTAACCTTATTATTTTATTACTCATACCCCTCTTTTCTAATATTTCCTATAATTTTTTTCTGGTACTGCGTCAAAAGCCTTTTTAAGGTCTCTATACGCCACATAGTTCTTTTTTACTGTTGCTGATATTTTTCTATTATTTATTTTATATACTTCAGCAATAATTATGTTGTATATTCTTGGTTTGTTCTTTGAGATATTTTATATCGCTTTATTTTGGAAATATAATTTTTTAGATATTCCATATAAGGTGTGTGCCTCCTAGTGGCACGATACAGGCTATAATACACTGGTAACAAGATATTGGATAACATTTTTGTTTGTTTTTATAGAGATCAAATAGCTAAATTGCAATGAAATATTTACCAAAGAAAAGCCTTGAAGAGTCAATTGTAAATGAGCAAATCTGATGATAATGTGGAATTTAAAAAATTGCAAAAGCTGCACTTGCAAATTTACTGTAAACTAAGTCAAAAAAAATGTGTTAGTAATTTTTCGTCAAAAATGTAGTACATTTAATATTTATTATAATTTATTAATTTCATATAAGACGTTTTTCTTAGTAAAATCATATTCATCTGTCACCATATCTGCTTTAAGTGAAGAAACGCAATAAAATGAATCAGTTTTGAAAATCGGCATGACAATCGATGTCAAAAGAATGACCTTTTACAAACATTATTGAAAATTATCGAATTACGAAAAGAATTAAACTAAATCTAATTTTCTAATTTCGCCAGAGAATTATCAACATTTTTTATAACACAAATGTTAAAAATAACCTTTCAAATATATCCACTCTGCTGCTCCTGATAACCTAACAGTAAATAGTATTACTATTGCATAATGTTTAGTTCTCCAGCTTCTCCCTATCCTTGTTACGCCCTTTGCTTTAAGCAACCCTCGTAGGCTAATCTGAATAGATTCGCGATTTGAGCCTATGATGCTTTATGTTCAGACAACTGGGAGTAATGTTAAGTGGGTTCATTTAACATCTATCATCGTATTAAAGAGCGGGTATTGTGGATAGCTTTTTATAAATTCAGGGTGTTTTGTTTTCATGATGTATATAAACTGACTTATAAAACCAGTAATCGCTTCATAAGAATTGGGAAATAGAAGAAAATATACAACAAAAAATACGTTATTTGAGGAAATTTAACTATAAAAATAAAAGGTGGTCAAAAAATAAGAGCATTAACTTAGAACTTATTCGATGAGATTGTAATAAATTTAAATCTATAATAAAGAGGACGCTTAGATTGCTTGGCATCCAACTTGATATGATCCTTTATGTCATCATATTCTCTAAATACAAAGATTTCAATTACTTTTGATAGGTTGAATAGCTCTAGACTATAAAATTCAAGTATTGGATCTTAAGTATAGTAGTCTTGAGTATCATAAGTATAGACTTGGATCTTATAGTAAGCTCATAGTTGTGGCGCGTAGCTCTATTAGACAGCACTAAAACTCAAGTTTATTCTAAATAAAAGTATCATCATCATCCAGCATTCTGCATCCAAAGTTGAACATAGGCCTCCCCTAATTTCTTCCAGTTCTGTGGATCTTGAGCTTCCTGCAGTCAATTACCAAAGACTGTTTTGACGTCGTCTGTCCATCATATAGGTCATTTACCTCTGCTTCTTCAGCTGGTGGTCTCCACAGCGTAATTTTTTGTGTCCACTGCCCGTCATCAATTCTGTTCACATGGCCCGCCCAATTCAACTTCAACCATTTTATGTGCTCTATGATATCTGTGACGTCTGTTCTTCTTCTTATTTCTTCGTTGCTAACTCTTTCTCTGATAGTCAGTTCAAGTAGCGAGCGCTCCATTTGACTTTGGGCTCCTCTGAGTTTGGTTGCTGTAACCTGGGTTAAGAAAAGTGTTTTGCCGCCGTAAGTCATAATTGGAAGCACACATTGGTCGAATGTCTTCTTTTTTAAATAAGCATGTTGCTCTTGAAGATGTCTGATGGAGATATGCGGCCCATGCTAAAGTGATTTTTCTTTGCAATTCAGTAGTTTGGTAGCAATTTGGATGTCATGACCTTAATATTTATATTTATGAACACATTTGATTTTGTGGCAGTCGACTTTTGGATTTTCGCTTGGTACCAGATTTGTTATGTATTGTGTCTTTTGAAAATTTATGTCCAAACCAACTTTATTACATGCTGCATCTTAATAAGCATAGTTCCAATATCTTTTAAGTTATCTAATATTAGAAAAATGTCGTCTGCAAATTGTAAGTGAGAGAAAATTTCGCTGTCGACATTGATTCCTTTGGCATTCCACTCCAATCTTTTGAAAGCATGTTCCAGAACTGCCGTTAAAACTTTGGGAGATAAAGTGTCTCCATGCCTGATTCTTCTTTTGATTTTTATAAATTTTTTATCTTTGTGTAGACGTACAATCATAGTTGCATTATTGCATATATTCACGATCAGTTTGGAGTACCGATAATCAATGTCACTTTCCTCCAGCACTCTCATTACACTGTTAATTTTTCTATAATCCAATAATAATATTATCAGCACTCGGATGGTCGACGGATGTGATCGATCAATACTCGATCGCTGATACAGGAAAGGATGATGTATTCTGATTAGTACTCACA